>VWZF01013053.1:3827508-3875214 GCA_013396755.1 Sclerurus mexicanus
GACTTGTAAGGGCTCCAGCAGCTTTATACATTCATTGACATTTTGGCAGTGTCTGGCAGTACCTCTTTAATTAGGATTCTTCTGGACCAGTATTTCGATCGTGTTGTTTATACACCTTCATTTTGGAAGAATTATAACTTGCCCATTAAAGTTCCCCTAAGAGTGAATCAGAGCTCAGCCTGGGAGGATTTTTGCAGAGAAAAAATGATTATAAATTGATTGGTGACAGTGAGGCAGTATTTGTCCCTGATTGAGAGGCAATTTTTCTGTGTTAACAAAGTAAGTGACTTGCTTCTTTAAGAGCAAAATCCCAGTTATCAGGTAAGGCTCCCTGTGCAAGGGATCTATGGTGGTGTCATGAGTGTTAATAATGTTCCTATTTTTGCTGTCACCAAGTGAGAGGAGGCAACAGTGCTCAGCTGAGGAGAACAGCAAGCCAGCAGCTCCGGAGCTGTTCGTGTGCTTGGCTCCTCTGTAGTGCAGGAGGGGCAGCTGCCTGGTTTTAACCTAATTAACTAAAAAACCCTTCCATTTTAATGTTGGCTTTTGCCATGAGTCCTTTGAGAAGGACATTCAAGTGCAGTGATGCTCTTCATGGTGAGACCACGGCACCTGCTCCTGGGAGAAAAGCTGTTCTCCAGCACTGTGGAGTATTCTCCCCTGGGCTGAGGGAACATGAGCTGCGGAAGGGATCCCCACCAGATCACATCGAGGGATGTTGTGTTAGCAGCAATACCCATGAGGAGTCTGACTTCGCATTTAACTGCCCAGAGTGGGTTTGCTGTGTTTGCAAGCCACGAAAGGACTGCCCTGTGAGGCAGGGCTGGCTGTCTCTGTGGTCAAGGGTCTTGTTTCTGTCAGTGCTTGTGGCTGGATGCTTCAGAGGAAGGTGAAAAACTCTCCAAGTCCTGACTACAGAGTACCCTACCCAGAGGGGAGACTGCTTTGTAATAAGACAAACTGCAGCTGGTGATGCTGCAGAGCAGAAGGCGTGCTCACACTCTTAAATCTTCTTATCTTGCCTGATAAAACTGTCAAAAAAAAAAAAAAGTCTAATCCTTTTTTGCTAATCCCACGGAGCCCTTGGCCTCTCTGTTACCTGGTGCAAGGTATTGCACGGTGAGTATTGTCGTGCCTGTCCACGCAGACACTGCTGGGGAATGAGACCCCTGTGGCTGCATAGCAATGCCTGTGCTCCCACGGGGTGGGGCAGGGCTCTGGGGTTACCTGTCCTAGCACCTGTAGGCTGCAGTTGGCTTCGGGTGTCTGTGGAGAGCCATTCTGCCAACAGTGAGGTTTTGGCAGCAGCATCTGAAGCTCAGCAAAGGTCACAGGGTGTAATCCAAGCGTTAGGTGGATCAGTCTGGATCTTACCACTATCAGCCTTCTTGTTTGTCCACTGGTCAGCACCTTTTGTCTGCTGACTTGGGTCATAATCTGAACTAGAGGTGCTAAAAAATACATTGTGGCCGCTGGAATGCACTTGAGGATGAATTTTATCTTAAAAATTACTTTTTGGGTTTTGTTAGATTTAAATTATATAAATCTCTGTGTGTGGGCATACATTCCTTTTTGAAGAGGTGCCCTGCTTGGGTGTAGCTGGGCTCCTCTGTGTGCTGCTGGGGACTCCTGTGCCAGGAGCATCCCTGACAGCACCTTTGCAGCTCCTGCTGTCTCACACTCCAGCAATACCTTCTAAAAGCCAAGAGCTTCGTGTTTTATAATTGCCCTCAATACTGCCTTTCTCTCAGTGGGAAAGCAGTTGTAAATCAGCCTCGAGGCAGTGCTGAGAGGTGATCTCGTGATCTCTCAGGTGCTGGGCCAGCCTGGGTGATGGCAAATGTCTCTGTTCTGTTGCAGGTGCCTCAACGAACCACTTCCATATCCCCTGCTCTGGCAAGGAAGAACTCCCCGGGCAATGGCAGCGCCCTGGGGCCCCGGCTGGGCTCCCAGCCCATTCGGGCAAGGTATGGACATGGAGGGGACAGGCAGGAGAGACCCCAGCCTGCCACTCACACTGCTCCTGGCATTGCCCAGGAGCCCAAACATGGGCTGGGGTTTAGCCCTGCTTTTGCAGTCTTGAACACCATGACATTTGCAAAGCTGCTCTTGTCTCTGGGGTGAATTTTTGCATCCATTAGTGTTTTATCCTGACACCAAATGCTGTGAGTGCTGGGATTGCTGGAGGTTTTGTGCCCTGGGCTGAATACATTCTTGGCCATCACAGGGTTGGGAGGTGGATGCTGCATATGCTGCTGTGGGGTCAGATGGGAATTTGGACACTCCTTTTAGTGGAATTAGGTTCTGGTTCTCCCAGTGTACCCTCTTGCATTTAAGGGGATCCATGTAAGCCAGTGGGGAGGCCTCGGTGGTACATTCCATACATTTCCTGTTCATCAGAGCAGCTTTTCACAGATAATGACTGAGGAATGTGCTGCAGGACAGGCACTCATACAGCTTGCTGAGATCTCTAGATGCAGATCAAGGATTAAATTCCTTTTGTCTTCCTAGCACCAGGGCCTTTAGCTTAGGCAGATGCAGCTCTCTGGAACTGTGGCGTGAGGAAGGGGCTGCACTGCTGCTGCAGTCTGTCCTCTGCCATGTCACAGCCATCCCTGGGCATGTTTAAAACGAGCAGGGAAGCTGACAGGCTCTGCTCAGAGCTGGATGGAAAAAACACGGCTTAGTCATGCGAGAGCTTGTCTCTGCTTTGCAGAGCGAGGCCTCAGATGGGAAGATCTCAGGGGAAATACAAGTTCCAATTAGCTTTGCGTGATGGAGCTCCTTGGCTGCTTCTTCCTGCCGTGTCCTCTCAGGGTGAGGTCAAAAAGTGAGCGCTGGGATGTTCATAGCGTGTGCTGTCACTAGTTTGAGCATATGCCTTCCTTTCCAGCTCAGTGCCCCGGCCATGCAGCAGCAAACTCACGGGCAGCAGCCTCGAGTTGCTGGCAGGGGCAGCAGTAGGAGGAAGAGTATTTTTTGTTGTTCTTCTTTTTAATTGGAGAAAAAAATATATCATGGTTTGTTGCTCTTCTTTGCTGAAGGCTGAAACATTTTGAATTCTTGAAAATGTAGTTCTTTTAATTAGCTGCTGCTTGAAAGACAGTTTTAAATTCAGAGGGGTATTGGACTGTGTAGACCTTGTAAGTGATGGTATTGGAAGTAAAAAGGATAATGGGAGTCTGGGATTTGAATTCAAGATTGCCCAGTGTTTCTCGCAGCCTGATGATCCCGGTCCTGGTCAGTGCAGGTAAATACACCAGTTGTCAAAATTTTCATATACATCTTGTGAGTTAATTCAGCTAGAGACACGTGAGCCATACAGCATGAGAAAGAAGCCTTTAGTTTGATGAAAACTGGAAATTATTAGGTTGCTACCATGTCCATTAAATTTAAGTATTCAGTGGAATTATTTCATACTTCATTTCTCTCACAGTAATGTAACATTTCTCCAGTTTTCCTTTTTAGCCAGCTCTCCTAGTGGTTCTCAATTCTCCCCATGCATAAATGTAAATATTACAAAAATATTCTTTCTTTTAAGTGTCACTCTGTTGTAACAAATGAGAGGATATTTACTATACATTTTAACAGGACTTTAAATAAGATCACTTACAGAGACATTGTATAAAACCAAATTGCGTAACTCTGTATGAACATCTTTTCTGATGTCATTTCAATGCCAAGTAAGAATTAATTTCCTAAAGGCATCTGATACCCAGAGAGATATTAGTCATTCCTTGTGTATCAAGGGCACTTTTTATTCTAGATTTATGTATGTTCACAAGGGTGAGAGAAATCAAGGAAGAAAAGTGGATATCTGATGCAAGTTTGAAGCGAAGCCATGAAAATTGGGGAGTGTGAATAAGTGGTACAAATGATCTGCAGCCTTGGTGCAAACTTGAGATCCTTGTTCACTGAAATCTTTCTCTGTCTACAGTACTTTGCAAATTCCTGCTTTTATGATGAATATTAATGGTTCATTGGGTAACTCCAGCACTGCAAATCCACAGACCGAAAGGGAGTTCTGAGTAAAGAATCTTTTAACTCTTGCCAAATTTGACAAAATAAGAGTGGAAAGCTTCTCTAGGCAATTTTTTTGTTGTGGCTGTAGTGCACCCAAAATTGGTGACCTCAGCCATGTCTTCTGCAGCTGAGGAGGTATCTCCTCACCTTTGCAGCTGTCCCTGTCAGTGTGGGAAGGGTCTGGAGCCCTGGAGGTGGGTGTGACACCAGCTGATTTTGTCCTCCTGCAGCAACCCGGACCTGAGGAGGACAGAGACCATCATGGAGAGCCCACTGCAGAGGACCAGCAGTGGCAGCTCCTCCAGCTCCAGCACTCCCAGCTCCCAGCCCAGCTCCCAGGGTGGATCCCAGCCTGGCTCCCAGGCTGGCTCCAGCGAGCGCAACAGAGTCAGAGGTGAGCTTGGGAACATCCCTTAGCACAGGGCACACTCTCTGAGGCTTCCTGATCAGCAGGAAGGGCAAGAGGTCTGTGATCTCATGTTTGATTTTTAAAAAATTTTAAAAATCCATCATTTCTGTAGCCTGCTGGCCTTCTTGCAAACAGAGATGCCAGCACTCCCTTTGGCCTGGAGGCTGGTGTAGGATGCCCACAGCAGTTTGTGCTGTTCCTGGGCTTGGCATGGCAGTGCCAAGTAACTTATAACAAAAGGAGATGAGGGTTATGCTTTAGGGTAAACAGGAAAAAAT
This sequence comes from Sclerurus mexicanus, assembly GCA_013396755.1. NCBI lineage: Eukaryota > Metazoa > Chordata > Aves > Passeriformes > Furnariidae > Sclerurus > Sclerurus mexicanus. Next base: position 3,832,219 of record VWZF01013053.1, read on the forward strand.
GCCTGTGTGCTTCCTATCTCCATCAACCTCAGCTCACTTATTCTGACACGGTTTCCTTGGGTGTGTGTTCAACTTTTAGTGGGTATATAACTTTTTTAGAGCTTCATCTTTGTGTGAAGCCTGAGACAGGAGCAGAGGAGTGAATTAGCCTGGAAGAAGCTTTCTCTCAAATGGTTTTGCCAGGCAGCCATGCTGACATGGGATTTATATTCCTAGCCAAATTGTTTCCTCTCATCCTAGAGCCCCTCTTAAAGATATTTCATTCCCCCATTTAATAGCAGTGGAGTTGCCAAAGTACATGCACCCCACACATCTGCATTCTGGCACAACCTCGTGGTTCCAGTCCCCAGGGCTGAAGAGCATTAAAACAAATGCTGCCTGCATGCTTTGAATTTTTTATGACTTGGCCGTAAGCTGACTTGTCTGTTGTTGAAACCATCACTCCTCTAGGTAGTCAATAAAAGGAGTTTGTCACCAATTGTCATTTTGGGTTTGGTTTTGTTTTTACTAATGAGGAATCCTGTGACAAATAATGTCCTAGCAATGTCAGATGCTGCAGAGCTTTTAATGTATCACATGCCCTGCTCTTCTGCAAAGTAAATTTGTTTCTTTAGTACAAAAAAGGGCAGTAACTCTGCAAGAGGGTTGTCGTTGGAGGCTGGGCTGGATTATGGCTTCTCTCGCTCTTGATGGAGAATTGCAGTGACAGTCGAGCAGAAAGGAGCAGGAGGGTTTTTCAAGACAGCAGAAGCAAAATGATGATGAAGCCCCTGCGCCCACTTGTCCCAAGTGACAGGATGCAGCGATGCTTCTCAGCAGCATTTTAATTCCCACTCTCTCCACTTGCCCTTCACCCAGGGAATGCCAAGCCTGAAGGGTCCCCTGTGCTCTCCCATGAGCCAGCCAAGGTCAAGCAGGAGGACAACAGGGACGTGACGCGACCGAGCCGACCCGCTGTGAGTCTCAAATTATTTCCCATGGGAATGCTGTCAGCCAGCTTGGCCACGTTTCCCTTCCGTGCGGTAGCATAACCGCGGGGACCCCAAAAAAGAGGCTGGTACTGGTGCTTCTCCAGCAGAGAGACTGGAAAGCAGCAGTACGGCGAGAGCCCCTGGGAGATCTGAATGCTTAAGAGAGCGCATGAGTTTTTACCAGGAGCCCAAGTCTAGGGGAAAGCACTTAAGCCTGTGTGTTCAGGTGAAGCAGATGCTTAAGGGCTTTGCTAGCTTGGGCGCGGCGGTTGCCGATGGCACATTGTTGTGTTCCGTGCTGCATGTGCCCCGCAGCAGCCCGGCGGAGGGATGCTCTGCTCGGGAAGGCTGGACAACCAGCCCCTGACAGCCTTGGCAGCTTAAAACCCAACCTGGTAGTGGGCTCTGTACACTCCTGTTCTACTGTTCTGAGCAAAATCTCATCCGAAGTGTCGCCTCCTGGTTCAGTGCTCTTGATATTTGTATCTTAAAACTGCAGAGTCGGCCTAATAATGAAATGAATTTCCACTGCTTCTCTATTTTAATGTGTATTAATGTTTTGTTGATGATGTTTTTTTTTCTCTACACTCCACAGCGTTGAGCTAACAATTCTAATTTTATTTCTAACCTGCTTGCCCTTCCTCTGGCTTTTTCCTGTCCCGATCTGTTTCCTCTGATGCTGATTATTCTTCCTTTACCCACAGAGCTATAAGAAAGCTATAGATGAGGTTAGTGATATCTTTTCTCAGTGGGTCATGCCTATGCAAGGTTGACTAGTTAGCGCTTAATACTGAGCTGGGTTTTCTTGGTGCTGATGTTGGTAAAGATGGCGATGCAATCTCAGGTCGTGTTCTGGTGTTGGGAGCACGCCTGTGGGGAGGGGAGTGGCACTGCTGGTGTGCTCTGCTCAGCCTTGGGCTGCCCAAAATCTGCTGGCCACACCACTTGCATGAAGGCCAGGGCAGAGACAGCCCGAGGTCCACGCGCGGAGCACGCGGTGCTGCCGCTGTTCGGCGTGTTTGACAGAGAAGGAGTGAGAGCGGAGGTTTCCTGTGCCCGTGGAGGTGGTCTGGGCACCCCTCGCTACATTCTGCTCTCAGTCACAGCCCCTGGCCACCCGCTGATTTCAGCGGGGCCATCGAGTGTCATTTGAAATGTGTTTTAAGCCTAATTCGGATGAAGGCACTTGGAAGATAAAGGAAACCAGAGCAGTGGGATAATTCATTTCCATGGACCTGCATCAGCTGCAAAGCCAGAGTCAGCAGAGCCATGTTGGATGTTGATGGGCAATGCTGGTCCTCACCCATCGTCTTAAACAAACAAAAGTTCTGAATTATACCTTTTCACATATGATTATATTTGAAATGTATCTGCATCTGGCAATGGTAAATGTTTAAATATTCATGGGAAAGACCCAATATTCCTGATTTAACATTTAACTTGCTTCACACATGCACCACTGTGCACACACTGCTGATACTGGTAACTGCAGGGCTGTAATGGAAAGCACCAGTATCAGCAGCCCCTCCTGCAGCCTCTTTCCTCTAAAAATAGAAGATATGAAAGCAGGAAGATGTGCTGGTTAGTTAACTTGTTCTCTTGGATAAAATATGAGCAATACATTTTGTTTAATGAGGTGCTTTGTTAAGAAAAAAAGCACATAAATCAGTGTCTAAATAGAGGCAGCGTGTGTGCTAAATTCAAGTCCGATGAGTGATGTGATTTCGGAAACCAAGTTGACTTGATTCCAGCAAATATTAAATCTAAAGAAGGCTTTGTAATTAAAAGTAATTAAAGAGCACTGACACTGCTAACTTAGGTATTATGTCACCCTCAGTAATAACACCGTGAACACATATGGAACTGCAGAGCACTTTCTTTCTAGTTGTCAGATTGTTTTTGGTCCAACAGCAACTTGGTGAAGGTGTTTAATCCTACAAAGTGCTCATTACTTGCAGAAAATGATATCATCAAAGGATTAACTATCCTGAGGCAAAGCTTTAACTAGGAACTAAGAGTTATCTGATCATATTGTCTGGGGCTATTATTGCTGTTATAACTTCCAAATTAGTTATTAAAAACTAATTAAGCTGAGTTTTAAACTACTTGACTATCTTCTAGCGATGACCAGAAAAGGCTGATGGGATGCCCTGAAGCACGTTAGAAATGGAAGGCACAAAAAATACGTAGTTTTCAGTCTGTGACAGGGAAGGGTTCAATCCTAGTCCTGCAGTGCAGAAGTCCAGTTGCAGTTTTTAGAGGCTCTTACATACTCCTAAAGCCCTTTTTAAAGTGAGAGGCTCTAATCCAATTTAAAGGCTCAATAAAGAGCATGTTTGATACTCCAAATGGAAAACATTGTTAAGCTGCTGAAATTGTCACTGATTCTTATTTAGGAAAAGAAACAATCATATCATAGAAGCTGCTACAGCGCTAATTAAAATAATTAGTTGTCGTGACTGCAGATTTGACTGTATTTCAGTCCCAAACATGTTGGCATCAAAAATAAACTCTTGGAATAGCACATTCTCTCTTTAATCTTGATAAAGAGCCCTTTTTAAAGGTACAGGGAGCATTTGGAGAGCGGTGTAGAATTCTGGAATGGTTCTGATTGGGAGGAACCTTAAAGCTCATCTCGTTCCCACCTCCCTGCCAAGGAAAGGGACACTTTTCACTAGCCCAGGTTGCTCCAAGCGCCATCCAACCTGGCCTTGAACAATTCCAGGGATGGGGCAGCCACAGCTTCTCTGGGCAACCTGTGCCAGGGCCTGCCCACCCTCCCAGGGGAGAATTGCTTCTTAATATCGGATATAAACCTACTCTCTGTCAGTTTGAATCCATTCCCCCTTGTCCTGTCCCTCCAGGCCCTTGTCAAAAGCCTGTCTCCAACTCTCTGAGCATCCCTTTAGATACTGGAAGATGCTCCAAGGTCTCTCCGGAGCCTTCTCCTCTGCATGTTGAACAACCCATATAAAACCCATCACAAGTATCTGCTGTGAAACAGGAATTGATGATTTAGAAAAACCCCAAACCCTAGGCTTTTATTAGTATCCTAATACTTCTGGGTCTGATGCAAAGCTCTCCAATATCCATGGGAGTCTCTCCTCTCCATCAGAGGCCGGGCAGGGCAGACCTGGGAGCAGAATGTGCGGCTGTCACCGGTGGGAGCCCGCCGGGAGGTGTGGGTCATCAGGAACCAAAGTGCAGATTGCTTGCCAAACATTCCTACTTCACAATTAAAAAACCAACTGGGCTTGCATCTCAACCATAGAGGTTTCCCATCGTTTTCTTCACGTGTCGACAGGATAGATTTTAAGAGCTCTCTTTGCAACCATAATTAATATTGCCGTAGTCGCCCTGCTGGAACGGTAAACTGGAAATGCAGTAAATGAGAGTATGGCCGTAAGACTATTGTGGAATTTAGTCTTTTTCAATGAGTTTCTTTCTCCCTAATCCTTTATCTCTGACCGAATGCACTGATGCCTACCTCGGTCACTAATATAGGGAGAAATGGTAAGACTGACAATTGCGATGCTTTGTTCGTCATGTGCATGTCTTGTGCAACAGAGTTCTCTAACCCATTCTAATTCGAGCTCTCATGCTTTTCTGCCCTACTGCTTCCCCCTGCATTGCTATAAAAGCATGTAAGATAACAAAAAGTCTCTTTTCTACACGGTGCCTGCCATGTTCCTTGTTTTGAAATAGCAGTGTCTATTTTATATGACTGTCGGGTCTGAGACCTCATCAAAGTCATGGTAAACTGAAAAATTATGACTAGGCTTTGGGACTGCTCCTATCTTTTTTCTTGTTTCAAGGCTTTCTTTTTTATTTTCTTTTTCCCTTAGCTTGTAGGCTGCCACATTTCACATAAAGTGCTTAATGGGTCCCGCTGAGGGATATATTTTTTTTAATTACTTTTTGATCGTGTGGCTGACTCAGAGCTGTGACTCCAAAGTCTGGCTGAGCTGGGCGCTTCTCCTCGTGCTCCTCACCGCCTCTCGGCAGCCGCCCGACAGCGGAGACTCACCATGGAAGCAGCTCTTGATGTGGGGATTGCACCACTCCATGGGAGATGCTGTCATTGCTTCCTTCCCAAATGCATTTATTACAGAATAAATACCATTACGGGGTCTCTCTGGGAAGTTTCAAAGAAGAGAAAACCCTGCAGGAGAAATTCTCCGAGCCAATCTTTGAAGTGACGTTGTTTTCCAGTTTACTATGATGGTGACTGAACTTCACCTTTTCCAACAAATATAATTTTGTCGTGTATATACATATAAGTGTGTGTATATATATGCACATACACGTTCCAAAGAGAAAAAGAAGAGGTTGGCTATTGATTTTTCAGTGAGCGTAAATCAGTTTTGTTTTGTTTAATAAATGCTACATGCTACAAACATTGTCTTACGTTTGTCTCATGTTTGTAACGACTCTGTAAAGCTATTTCTTGTTGCTCGTGCTGTTAGCATTGGCTTTTGGAGAGATGTATGTGACATTCTCCTCGCTCTGAATATAATAGCCATCCCTCTCTTGTTTTCTTGCCCCCATCCCCTTTAGGATCTGACGGCCTTAGCCAAAGAGTTGAGGGAGCTGCGCATCGAAGAAACCAATCGCCCCCTGAAGAAGGTGACAGACTATTCCTCCTCCAGCGAGGAGTCTGAGAGCAGCGAGGAGGAGGAGGAGGACGGGGAGAACGAGACACATGATGGGACCGTGCCCGTCAGTGACATCCCACGGCTTATGTGAGAAGTGCTTTCTTTTGAGGGGGGCAAACTGTGAAACCCTGGTGTGTCTTGGCCTGGAGGAGCAGTAGCTGCGATACAGGACGTGTCCAAAGCACGTCCATGTTTGGTGGCTGGCATTGGGAACAAGGCTGCAAGGGATAATATACTCAGATGAGTCTTTTTCCTGGTCCAAACCAGATATACTTAATGGAAAAGTGAAAAAAAAATAATTATTTCCACTGTGTATTCAGTGAACATTGGCTTGAAGCTGATGGACCTGTTCCTGCTGATAAGCCTGTCAGGTTTTTGGCCAGAGTGGGTGCAGCTGACTTCATCCACACCCTGGGTCCTGCCCACAGCACTGGCATGTTGAAGTTCTGCCTTCTCTTGAGCTTTGTCGTGCCCCAAATCAAGCCATGCTGAAGTGCCGTACTTGGTGGCCTGCTCGGTGCCAGCTGGTGGCACCAGGATTATAATAATCCTGAATCTTTGTCTTTGATTTCTATCCTTGGCTCCTTCACTGTGCTGGCAGCAAAACATGGTGGGCTAAAACACTGAAATGAAAAGGTCAGTGGACTGTGCTGTTGTGTCCCACTTGTGCTCTTGGGTCTCTAGAGGAGGGAGGAGGGCAGCACAGCTTCAACATGCACAAGGACTTGTCATCATGCTTGGGCTTCCTTCCTGGTGCTTTGCAGGAATGCTTCTGGGGGTCTCTGCCTGGCAGCAGGATCTGACTCCTGCCCCTTTGAATTTGCAGAGGAGCTGTGGGAAGGCTTTGAGGGGTTATTTGCATTTTAATCAGTTCATTTCCATTTTCCCCGATAAATGAATTATTATTGGATATAGGCATACCTGGCTTTAGGGACGTGGATTAGCAGTCACATGGTGGTGCTGGGTTCATGGTTGGACTCGATGAATTTAGAGGTCTTTTCCAACTTAAGCAGTTCTTTGATTCTCTGATTCATAGTGGTAGGGCATGGAGCAGCATGAAAGTGCTCCAGTGGCAAAGAGACCATGTCTCCTTGGGGTCCTTGTTATTCAAAGTGCCAGGCTCCTGGGTTGGAGCTTGCTGATGGCAGAGGTATTAAAAACAGAGCTCTTGGAATTTGTTGGAGCGAGTCAGGAGATGGAGGAAGAGCTCTGAATCTGCAGCAGTCGGGTGGGCAGTCACACGTGCAAGAAGGGGCCCCAAGCTGCTTTCGGAAGAGGAGTTTTAATCAAGAGTGGTTAATCTGTGCTGACACCCTTCTCCAAACACCTTGGGTTTGACACAGCACTTTTCTGTGGATAAAATGTCTCACTGAATGCCTTGCAGACAGATGTGTGGGATGACAGGCATGGCAGTGAGATGGATGATCCCAACTCCCTGCCAACCAAATGCCTCTTGACCCATAATTTCCAGTCGATGAATGTGCCCCAGAGATGGGAAGGTGGAGGTGCAGGGGTAACTGCAGGCAGGGCTGCACTGCTCTGTGTCTGGGGAAGGAGAAAGCAAATGCTCTGAGTTACAACCTATTTTACTCAAGTTCAGATTTGATGTAGTCGGATATTTTGCTATCAAAGCTTTATTTTTCTGTGTTCAGTATTAGTCATTAGAAACTGGAGCTGAGAGAGATCATCTCATGTTTTCCCGCGCTTTCCAACTCATCTTTGTATAACCCATTTTTAAACTTCCCTGGGCATCCTCCCTGAGCACTTCAGCTGCTCTTCATTCCAGCTCTATCTAGGTCTCTCCAGCTGTAGGATAGTGCCATCCATCACTTTGTGTCCCCTTGGATAGGAGGGACTGTTCATGCACCTCTGCAGATACCATTTCTCCATCTGAAGACTGTGATGACTCCCTTCAGCTCCTTCTTCTCTTGAGTTGTGCAAGGTAGCTCTTGCACATGTCCAGGGATTTCTCGCAGGATGACATGGCAACTGATGAAACCTGAGACCTCAGGGCTACCACAGCCGTGCATTTAGTCACTGTGCAATCTCAAAATTAACATAACTTCCTCTGTCTCTGCTTTCTTGTTTTGTAACTGGAATAACTGTGCTTTTTGCTCATCCTTTGGCGGTGGTGAAAAGCTAATGGCAGGGAGGTGTGAGCTCCTTATGTGCCTGCTCAGCACCTGCAACACCCACTCTCAGGCAGTCCTAAGATTTAATGTGTGTGAGACTAAATTCCAGCCTCTCTCTTGAGATAGGAGAATGGAAATAATCTCAAGGTGAAACCATGGGTTACGGCTGCATTTTCACTTGGAAAACTGCACAGATCTACAGGACATAACTTGTCTTCCTACCCACACCTTCTCCTAACCCCATCCCCATCCTTGGTTTCTTTTGCCATCAGGTGTTGTGATGCACTGTTCCCTTTTCACTGTTCCCTTATTACAAGAATAAAGGGAGTAAATTGTATTTTTTAAAACTTTCTTAGGTAGAAAAAATGATGTAAGGTAGAGCAGGACTGCCACTCCTCATTACCTGTTCATCATTGCTCCTCTTGGGACACCTTGGGATGAGAAAGGTCCTTCTCTTTGGTTCTCTGTGTTGTATCTGTAGTTTATCAACCTCCCCCTGGTCCTGTATTTCTGACAACATCAATCATTTCCCTGCACATTTAAGTGGATATATTTTCTAATTTTTCTTCCTGAGAGATACAGACCCTTACCCTCACTGAAATAATACTATATTAGAGGATTTTTTGTCTATTTTAGCAAAGGAAATATTCATAATTAATGCTTTTCCATTCTCTCCCCAGACCAACAGGAATTCCTGGAAGCAATGAGCCGTACAACCTGGGAATGGTGACGACCCACGGGCTAGAGACTTCCCACGCAGATACGTTTAGCAATATTTCAAGGGAAGGGACTTTAATGGTGAGGGAGGTAAGTTGTAAAACAAATATTTCCATGGAGCATCTTCAGGAGGTTTTGCCCATGTAAGCACAACAACTAACAGTGCTGTGTGTCCGGAACACAAAATGATGGAGTAAATTGTGCTCGTCAGCGCTCTCGTTAATGCAATTTACACTCGGAGCAAATGTGACAAGTGCAAATGTTTCTCAGAACTACAAACAGCAGTGAATAGCAGTGCCAGGGCATGGTGGGAGGAGGCTCCTGCAAATGGCTCTGCTGTAACCCCACAATTGCTCCAGGCAACAGAAGTTGCCTTCCATTTACAGCATTTAGTTAAACACTAAAATTTCCCCCTCTTCTTCCCAGCCTTTACCACCATGTGATGTTAGAGCTGTGCAGTGTTTGCAGAGCATTTGGAGGCTTTTAGCAGGGGCTGGTTCTGCTCACAGTCAGCTCTGGGGGCACTGGGCATCCCACACAGATGTGAAAGCCCGTCCTCAGCTCCAGCATTGCAAAGCTGAGGCTGCGGTGGGAGCAATCCTGATGGATGGTACTGCAAGAATGAGGCAGAGGAGGTACTTTTGTTGGCTGAGGAAGATCTCCCTCAGTGTTGTTCAGTTTCTCAGTTCAGGGATTGTTTTGGTGATGCTGCTGGAAACACAGATGGCAGGGCAGATCTCCTGGTGAGGGCGGGAGGCCCTGGTAGTGAACAGGAGAGTCACTCTCCTACTGGCATGTAAAGGAGGTGGATGGGAGGGGAGAGGAGTTTGGAGTCAGCAATGGTGAAGGAGGGATATTTAGATCAAATGCAAACTAGACCCCTTTCTGAGGAGAGAGCATGATAAAAAACCCAAACTGTAGCCTTGTGCTGGGTATTTACTGTGTTCTCCCCACCACCACCACCAAAGCCGTCAGAGGATGAACTCCCTGAGGTCAGTGGGCTTTGTGCAAAGGGCTTTTCACTCTTTGTTGCGATGGCAAGGTGTGGTTGAAAGTGATGGTAATGAGCAACCAAAAGATAAATGTTGTTAGGACTGGTCAGAAGCTTGGTGAGCCAATCCCAGTAAATGGGCAAATCCCTGTAACAGTCTCATTGATATGCTCCAGGTAGGTGAGATTCATCAAAATGGCAAAATAAGTAAGGAAGGGAGAAAATTCCCAGCACCTGCCTCGCACGGGGACAGAATGGAGCAGAAGGGGAACCCCAGGGAAACCCAAGGAGTGTTGTGTGCAGAGCGAGCTACTGGTTGTTCTGTCACTCTTGGCCACTGCTGCCGCTGTTCACTGCTGGTTTGGGTTGCAGAAACATGGATGAGGCTGTGTTGGCATTTGCAGTCAGGCTACTCGCTGCCACAGCTGTGCAAAGCTGTCCAGGCCAGTGCTGATCAAGGGGTCAGATTCTACTGTCACTGATGGCCAGTGGCCACGTGGGAGGAGAGCTGGCCATGGGGTCTGCGCCCATGGTGGCAAGCGCAGAATCTGCCCTGCGTTCCTTGTCTCCAGAGAACAGTGATCAGGCTTCTCTCGCTGTAACGTGGCTAATTACTCTGTATTGACTTTGTTATTAATCCTGTCTTTGTTTCTCCTGGAGTGGGGGGGTTGATCTGCTGCTTGCCAGATTGCATGGGGATGGAACAGAGAGGGTCCTTCTCCTGCGCTTGCTCTGGCAACTGGGGGACAGCCAACGACTTAGTTTTGTTTGGTTTTTTCTCTTCTTTTTCTCTTCCCACCCCCTCTCCCCTTCTCTTTCCTCCTCATGCCTTGTGTCTCTGCAGACCTCTGGTGAAAAAAAGCGTTCTGGCCACGCAGCCAGCAATGGCTTTGCAGGTCACATCAATCTCCCTGACCTGGTGCAGCAAAGCCACTCGCCGGCGGGCACGCCGACCGAGGCCCTGGGGCGAGTCTCCACGCATGCGCAGGACATGGACTCGGTGCCTGAAGTAGGTGGTGGGGGGCTCCTCTTCCTCCTTTGCATCGCATTAAACAAGCATTAACCTCTCTGCCCTGTGAAGGGGCTTTCCTGCTCTCCTCCCTGGCTTTCTTGGCTCTTCTCTCTCTCTCTGTTTCTGGTCCACGTGGGTGAGTGTAGTGGAAACACGAGGGGGTCGCATGGGGCGTTGCTGTGTGGGCCTGTGGCTCGTGGTAGAAATGTGTGTTAGGTCTCTCAAGCCCACCAGCTGGAGTTTTGGTGGTGATGGCTTCAGTGCTGCCAACTGATGCGAAAGCCTCTTTATTTTTTTTTTTATTCTTGGATATAAAAGGAAGTTATGAGAGCCAGTGATGCCATTAACTTCAACTGGACCCAGCTTCCACCTGTGCAATCTCTGATAATTAACATGACTCAGAAGGTCAGCAAAAACCAAAGCCAACAAAATTCTAGATACTTCTTCAGACTAGAAAAAAGTCTGCAGAACTTTAAAATCATGTGTTTCCTGTCATGGCTAAGTATTTTTCCCTGGCAGTTGTTTTACAGGGAAATATTGAATATTAATGTTGTATAAGGTGTAAAAAGACTAAGAAAGTACAAGATGTGACAATAAACCAAGGGAACTGCTGTTCCCTGCTTACCATCCTCAGCTGTGAGAACGAGGCACAGTTCTCTTTTCCCATGAGAAATCAACCCATGTGGTGCTAAATAAGCTATTGTATTTAATGTTTTCATTCCATTTTGTGGGTTATGCATCAAAGGTTCTGCCATACTATGTTCTTTCATGGAAATGATGTACTCATGGTGTACTTTTACTAGCAGTATAAAAATAAAAATGGCTTGGAATTGGGCATTGATAAAATGTAGGAACAGATGGTGCCTGACTTGACCTCAAGTTTTTATCCATTTCCTCGTTGGTATTAAAAGCAGCAGTGAGAGAGTTGGTTCTGAAAGTAACACCTTCCACCGGTCATCCTGGGACTGCTGAAATGCAGGCTGGGATTGGGTTTAAATATATTCATTTATAGACCAAAAAGATCTTTTCCATTTCTAAGACTGCATTTTTAGGGTTGACTGAGCTGGGAGTGGGTGTGAGTGGAAACTTGGGGGTTTGGTTCACGGGCTTCCAGGTGACTCATGGTACTGTGAGCAGAAAGAAGGGAGCGAGCACACCCTGAGCCTGCAGTTTGGTGTTCTTTGTAAGCCACCACAGAGGTTTACAGGCAGTGGAACAGGACCTGGAGGATGATGAAGTCTTAATATTTTAATAACAGACTTGGAAGTTATTAAAATGTCAGCTTCTGTGGAGAATGACGGAATCTGAGCAAGGGAAAATGCGTTGGGATGAAGCGTTTCTTCATAATTCATTTGTCGGAAAGCACTTGGCTCCCAGCTGGAAAGCATCTGGGTAAATACTGGATTTTTCTCCTTCTTGAATTGTTAGTGGTTTTGGAAAAGACGTCCAGCACAGGGGAAAAAAATTGTATATTTCTTGGGTTTGAGAGAAGTACGAAGTAGCTAAAGTCTATCCTACATGTGCACAGAAATGTGGACGAGCTGTGTATGTAAATGTGGTATCTGTGCCCGCAGCCTTCCCTGCCGCAGGCTGTTAACTCCTTCCATGGGTCTTGTACTGTTGGAAATCCATCCTGTTTCTATGGAAACAGACAGTCAGGGGAATAGAGCTGGGAGGGAAGCAGGATGCACACGGTGATTTTGGTATGGATGCTGGCTCACGCCAGGATGCCAGCCCCAAAATTCTCAGGAAAGTCACGAGCCACGAGGATGCTCCTACACCTGATGGGATTTTGCCCCTAAATCTTTTTGTGGCCCACTGGAGGACACGTACAGGCCCAGCCCAGGTTGAGGTAGATTGTGCCAGGGCAGTGCTGTTCCCGTGGCACATCTCCCCATGGCACAGGCTTGTCCCCGTGGCAGCTGTCAGCACAGGGTGAGCATGGGGAGCAGCCTGTGCTTGGTGGCTGAGTGACATTTATTTCACGAAAGAACAATGTCCCAAGGAAAAAAACCATGAGCAGTAGTGCTGCTGCAGAGTGACTTGGGGTTTGCTGCTGTTGTAGTTCTAAATGGAGCTCATCCATAAAGCGTGTCCTCGGTAAATGTTGGAGTAGAAAGGATAAGCTGCTCAACAGAGGGGGGAAATCACATCACTTTGACTCCCAAGGCAAGGATTTCCTTTTCCTGGGAAGAAGGTCTTAGCCTCGTTTTCTGTCTTAACAAAACAATGGTTTTAAAAAGAAAGCAACGTGATCTTGCAGTTTGTTCATTCCCTCAGCAAAGTACTGCTCTGACACTCCCTGCAATACCTTCAGGCTGAGTTTTGTTACCTTGGGAATGGCTCTCTCTGCAGTCCCACCTGAAATGCTGGGGACAGTTGGGTCAGCTGCCCCATGCCAAGGCTTCCCAGGGTCCCACCAACCTTGGTTTCATGGTGGGAAGAGCAAACCCTCATCTGCCTGACGTCCCAGAGTGGGTTTTAAGGCAGGTGTGTTGGTGCAGACAAGTTATCAATTGAACTGACGATCTTAAAGGTCTGTTCCAACCTAAACAATTCTGTGATTCTCGATTGGTTTTTGCCTGTGTTGGTTTTTGCCTCTGGCCCTGTGGCTTCTCCTTAACCAGTGTCATGGCTGTGCTTCTGCCTGTGAGGAGAGAGCAGAGCCAGGCCCTGCTCCTCTCATTTTCTGTTGCTCACAGACATTTAGAAATCCAATTTAATGTTTTCTCTGATTAGTTATGGGAAGGAGGAGAAGATGTTTATAGAGGGCTCGAAAAGGGCACCTCAGGGGCAGGCACTGTATTTGCTAATTAGAAAGTCCTGCATGTACACACAGGCACAAAATTACTGTTATTTCTGTGCTCTGAGCTCCCTCTTTGCTGTTTATTTTCCAGTACGGCATGGGAAGTAGCACCAAAGCCTCTTTCACCCCGTTTGTGGACACCAGAGCGTATCAGACCTCACCTACTGATGAAGATGAAGATGAGGATGAAGAGTCATCTGCTACTGGTAGGAGGCAATGTGGCTAGTTTGAGAGAGGAGGGTCTCATGGAAACCAGGTTGGGAGCCTGAATAACCCCACTGAACATCTGTCACATTTCACTCACTCTTGTCCAAACATTGCTCCTGTCTGCATCATTGCCCTCTCCAGTTTCCATCCAACTTCTCCCCCACCAGCAAAATGCCACCAGACAGGTCTGTGAGAAAACAGGGAGCAGCAGCAATCCCCCCTCCCGTCTGCCTGGGCAAACCAATATCTCGTAACATAGTGATGACTCCCCCATCAGGAAATAAAACGAGTATTGCCCTTCTCTCCCAAAAAAGAGGTGACAGAACAGTTCACCCATCACACCTCCCTGTCTTGTGTTTCCTTGCAAGCCCTGTTCACCAGCGAGCTGCTCAGGCAGGAGCAGGCCAAGCTGAACGAAGCCCGTAAGATCTCGGTGGTGAACGTCAACCCCACCAACATCCGTCCCCACAGCGACACCCCGGAGATCCGGAAGTACAAGAAGCGCTTCAACTCGGAGATACTCTGTGCTGCTTTGTGGGGTAAGCCCTGAGCACGCCGTGCCCTCGGAGAGCTCCCTGCAGCCTGTGGCTGCTGCTGAAGTGGGAATGTGTCATCGCAGGCACGAGCCCCTGTCTCTGGTCGGCCCTTTCTCCATCCTGGGCAAGATTAATGTGCCCCAGCATTTTAAGAGTGGTCCTTCCTGTTGTTGGGAAGATCCCAGCCTTAGCTGGGTCAGTTATGCTCAAAGTGGTAGAGATGAGCTTGGGGTGTCTTCCTTGGGAGCAGCTGTAGCTCCTGGTGCCCATTGCCTGCCCTCTCCTCTTCAGGTGTGAATCTGCTGGTGGGCACAGAAAATGGCCTGATGCTGCTGGATCGAAGTGGGCAAGGGAAGGTCTACAACCTCATCAACAGACGGCGATTCCAACAGATGGACGTCCTGGAGGGCCTCAACGTCCTCGTGACAATATCAGGTGCTCCTCTCGTACTCTCCCCTGCTCGGCCGTAAGCCCTGAGCGATCCTAGCTCCGACAAAACCTGCCTACCAGTGTCCAAGGGAAGCTCCCAGGGCAGCTGGAGGTGGTTTATTCCAGAATCAAATGAGTTAAATCTGGAAGAATTGCCTCCAGGAGCAGTTGGTTTCCTTCACCTGCTGGCTCCATCAGACAGAGCTCCAAACCTGCTACTCCATCATTTACCTTGGTCTGCAGCTCCCCTGTGGTTTTGGGGATGCAGCTGTAGGAATACAGGGCTTAATACAGCTGGAAGATGAATGGGGGAAGGACCAAACCCCAAAACGAGGCTGAAAATGAGTCCTGGGGACTTGGGGAAACCAGTGAGCAGACAGCCCTTGGTTTATGGTTTAGGTCCTGTGCCACTGGGCTCAGTGTGAGCTCTGTCCTGTCCCTGTAGCAGGGGCTCTGCAGACACAGGGAGGTTTGCAGCCTGATCACAGCCATCCAAGAGCAGGCAGGCATGCAGGAATTTGGCAGCCCCTCAGCACTGCAGAGCCCAGCATTGGGCTTGTTGGCAAGCAGTGGTGCCTGTCGCAGGCCAGGGAGCTCATGTCTCAGCTCCAGAGTGGAATTAATGTTGTATGAAGGAGAGAAAAGGAGAGAAGCCAGGTAGCTGAGTGGTTGGATAAGCCTTGAGATGTAAGAGAGCCGGGGTCACCACCCCGCTGTGCCCCACCATCTCACTGTGAACACTGATTTATAGGAAAAGGAACATTCCCAGCCTGCAGGAAGCAAAAGCCCGGCTTTTCCAGTGTCTGCCTGCAGTCTGGGAGACAGAGGTCTGGGCTTTGCTTTCCATATGTTTCTTCCCAAAAAAACCCTAACACAACAACTAAATTACTATTTTCAGCTTCATCATAAAACAAACTTGAATTTGATCATCTCCTGAGTGAAAATAAGCACTGAAACCTCAAGATTCCCCATGCCCATGGGCTCTGCTGTGACAGGGACATTTCCTTTGCCAACAGGAAAGAAGAACAAGCTGCGGGTGTATTATCTGTCATGGCTGAGAAACAGGATTTTACACAATGACCCTGAGGTGGAGAAGAAGCAGGGCTGGATCACGGTCGGGGACCTGGAGGGATGCATCCACTACAAAGTTGGTGAGTGGCCTCTCTGGAAATAAATGTCTGAAGAGATGCATTCTTGTTCTCTAGTTTTAGGTCTGACCTGACAGTTTTATCTTAAAAGTATGGGTAGACCATAGCCACAAATAAATCTGGAATTCATCTATATACATTCAGTGGACACTTCATGTAATGAGAACCAACAGACAGATGGCCAGAGAAGTAGTTCCTGGAGATGAGTTGTTCAGTCTTGTTGGAAAGAAAGTGAATGTTTTTAAAATTGGTTTTATTTTTATTTTAGTGAAATATGAAAGAATCAAGTTCTTGGTGATTGCCTTAAAGAACGCTGTAGAGATCTATGCTTGGGCTCCAAAACCATATCACAAGTTTATGGCATTTAAGGTATGTCTGTCTTTTAACCAAAATACACTCAGTAATTGTAAATACATAAGATTTCTGTGTGCTGCAGAGCAGCAAAGCTTCTTGCTTATGTAGCTGAGCTCCTCAGGATGCTTGGCAGGCATGAGGGACAGAATCCATGCTGGCTGAAGAGATTGGATATGTTCTGCTTATGGCCAACAATGAAGTGTTAATATTAGCTTATGCTGGCAGGCTTCACTTGGGGAGTTTACAGAAAGCTGATCAAATGCATATGAGTAAAATGGAGTTAGAGATTTTGATGGGTGCTTTTTGGGGATTTTTTTAATGGATTTTTTAGTTGTTTTTTTTTAAGCTCTGACTAAATTTTCACATACCATACAAAAATATGTTGGCATGATTTTCCATTTTTATTTCACAAGGTCCTCTCTCCTTCCACAATGTGAATTCTGTTTCAAGACAAAGTTTGGAAGAATGACCCACTCTTTCTCCCTCTATTTTTTCTCCCTTTTCCTTGATTTCCTCAGTGAGACCTTTCTTCTCTACAACCTACCAGTGGGTATTTTGTACTGAGTCCTTCAGAGCACTTTTCATCCTAAGCTCTGTGCAGAGACAAGTCACAAGGGGCAATGCCTTGTGGACATGTTCATGCTGAGTAATCTCATTTTGCATCCTTCTAGCACAAATGGGCTTATTCAGTATTAGGTCACATTTGCTTTTTCTGAACAAAAGCCAGAATAAATGGGCTCAGTGACACAGAGAGCTCAGCAGCATCAGTATGGCCTGGGATCCAGCCTCCACGGTGCTCCTAGTGCTGTGGGGCTGAACGTCCTTTCCTGGCCTTGTAGGCAGGGATCTGTTGGGAGAGAGGGAAGTACCACCCCCTGATTTTCCCTGTCAGGAGTCAGAGTGGTCCTTGCACAGAGAGCCAGGAGCCCTTTGCTCTCTCTGGAGGTGTTTCACCCTCCTGCGGAGCACCTAAGTCATGGAGGGATACTCTGCCCTGGATCGATCCGTGGCTGGGAGCTGGTGCCAGCCTGCATCCAGCAGCCTAGATGGAGCAAAGTAGGTCTTTGCTAAAGTGACTCATTTTAGCTGCCCAAACCAGAATGGTGCTCCCTGCCAACAGGGCAGGTGGGTGGTCAGAGATCTCTGCTGACTGAACACGCAGTCATGTAAAACTGAGCTGTTGCTTTCCTTTAGGGACCAAATCCTTGTGCTGGCCTCGGGCTCCTGTGGGAAAGAGGTGTGGTTGGCAAGGTTGGGCACTTATCTGCTGGCATGGCTGGAGCAAGTGGGTAATACCCTCTGAGGCATCTGACATAGGAAAGGGAGGCAGCAATAGAAATAACCACGTATTTAGCAGGAAACACAGTCGAACAAATACGATTTTGAAACTGTAACAGGCTGCTGCAACAGGGATTTGTTGGGTTTCTGTGGTACTCACGGAAGGGATTATAAAAGTCTTTTGCAGATCTCCAGCACAAGCCGTTGCTCGTGGATCTCACTGTGGAAGAGGGTCAGAGGCTCAAGGTTATCTTTGGATCACACACTGGTTTCCATGTGATTGATGTGGATTCTGGGAACTCCTATGATATCTATATACCATCTCACGTGAGTACAAGGCAAAGTGCTGCTGCATGAGTAACATGGGTCACCAGGAAGGTCTGGAGAGGCTCTTGGTGGCTCGGAAATGGTGACCAGTGATGGGTGTGACATTCTCCAGTGCTGTCCTCATTGAAACTCAGTTAAAGAGGACTCAGAACTATCACCTACTTCATGTTCATTATTTGCACAGGCTATTTCTGTCCTCATTCCCAAGCAGTCAGGTTTGAGGTTGCCATGTCCCACAGAAAGGAGAATCTGTCTGTGCACTGCATGGACCAATAATGGAGCTCTCTGTAGGATTTTCTTGTTGGCTTATTTAAGCTGTATCCATGCTGCTGGCCTGGGATTAACCGGTGTAGGAGAAACTGTCACTAAACAAATCCAGGAACTGCTGAATCTGATCCAAGCAGCAGATCCTCCTCTGTGAGAGCTGGCAAGAGCACAGGGAGAAACATCAGGGTAGTTTGGGATGGTTTTGTGTTGTCTTAGCTTTGGAAGGGCAGACGTGGATGAAAAGTCACTGTAGCTGCCCTTGGAGCTAGAGACTGATTGCTAAAAAGTAGTATCTCCTCCCTAGGGCTGCCTATAAAATTCTGGGTTTATTTACCTTGATTTGAACAGGAGATGGATTCATTGACTCAGTCACTTATTTGTGTTCCAGCCAAGTGTCAGCCATCAGTCTTGGGGGCGTATATGTTGTGATCTGTCTGTAATTACTGAACCTGTTTATCCTTGCCATGTCAGACAGCTTTGATGGTAGGGTAAACATGACAGTTTATTCCCCTTCAAGCTTATCTCTGAAAGCCAGTGCCTGTTTGGTGAATTGAGGGAGGGCTTTGTTCTCAAGTTGGTTTGGGCCCTTTTTTCCCAAGGCTCTGCTCCCTTCCCCCTCCCCCTTTCTCCACTCAATATAATTCTGACTTTCAGGTTTCTTTTACCTGCAGATTCAGGGCAATATTACTCCTCACGCCATTGTCATCCTGCCTAAAACAGACGGGATGGAGATGCTGGTGTGCTATGAGGATGAAGGTGTATATGTGAACACCTACGGACGGATAACGAAAGATGTGGTGCTCCAGTGGGGAGAAATGCCTACTTCTGTGGGTAGGTCAACCCTTCCTCTTCACCTGCTTAAAATATAAGGGGCAAGTAGAAGGAGGAGTCGAGAATGCTGAGGTGGAGTCATTTAGGCTTTTGCTTATCAAAGGAGATTTCCCTTTGCCAGCTACGAGATGCAATTGCTTAATTTCTACAGTTTGGCCCTCCACAGTAAAAGCAAGGGACTTGTTGAAGATTTGAGCTCTGGTTTATCTTGAGTATAAGATAATAGGAGCCCTTGCACTGGTGGGATACTCTGTTGAGCGGAAGAGGGGTTGGATGTTGAGCTGGGAGCACTTGGGCTGCTCTTCTGGCTTTGCTGTTGCTCAGCTCCACAACCCACGGAGGCAAACCACTGCCCAGCTCCTCACTCCCTGGAATTGGAAGAAGTGATGCTTCTTCTGTTTAAGTTGCTCAGCAGTTTCTGGATGAGAAGTGCTCTGAGAAGGCTGCTGTCCCTGTGGGCACCTGCCTGGCCGTCAGAGCTGTGGCATTGATCCACATAGGCTTTGAGTAACAGCTGATGAGAGCTTTTCTGCCTGTTGCATAATATTTAACTCAACACAAGCTGTAACACCTGCCAAACGCTTCCTTTTGACAGCCTACATTCATTCCAATCAAATAATGGGCTGGGGAGAGAAAGCTATTGAAATCCGGTCAGTGGAGACAGGACATTTGGATGGAGTATTTATGCACAAGCGAGCTCAAAGGTTAAAGTTTCTATGTGAAAGAAATGATAAGGTAAGTCCACTTCAAAGCTTGTATCCGTGCTGTAAGCTGCAGGGTGCTTTTAGACTTTAAGTCTGGTTTATCTTGAGGTTAATGATTAATCTGATGGTCCTGTTTAATAAGCAGTGGCCATAAACCTACTCCTAATTAATTTTCTCCAGTGGATGGAGACCTCAGCCTGCAAAATCTCTTCTACTGCTGGCTGAGATCTGCATTCCCTTGGCTTGACTTCGCCCCAATTCTTTCATCTGAACATTAAATTGAGCCTGCCAAGTAAACTCTCAAAGTTGAGAAATGGTAGCAGTGGGAGTGTGTAAGTGACCCTGATTTGAACTCTGATACAGAAACATTTTGATGCATCTTAAATTATTTTCTCCATGGAGTCTCATCTTTTCCTGTGGGCAGCACTGATAAATACTGCCCTGGAGGGTCACCAGAGTTGCATGGCTGTCATGCAGATGACCCGTGCCACCGGTGTTGCAAGGGGAACAGGGAAAGAGGAAAAGGCATATTTGCATGGAAGAGGTGACTGAATGCCAAGATCTGTTTCTGCTGGTGGTGTTTCCTCATGCCACAAGGTTTCATTGAGATAAATCAGGGCCATGCAGCAGGGAGGTCTTTCATAATGAACATGATCACGAAAGCGGTGAAGAAACCAATTGCTCTGTCCCCAGAGCAGGGTTTAATAATGTGCAATAAATTGGTTTTGAGGCTACAAACAGCTGCTCATTATTTGAGCACTGCCCAACCTGTGGCATGGAATTACACTGGAACTCTGCAGGAAAACATATCCTAACCTTGCAGTTGGCTCTCTCATGGGAAGCTGCCCAAGAAGCTGAATTTAAGTTTGATTGAAGTGTAATTTAGTTCTTACAAATCTGGAAAAAACACACCTTGACCTTTCCAAAATACTGGAACCAGCTGATCACTGATGGGTTTGAAATACTAAACCCAAATGTTCCTCTTTCTGGAGAACTGGAGAGATTGGGTAATTTCTGGTTTTAAAAAGGACAGAGGATTCAGATCACCCCCTTCAGTATTTGCAAGTTATAACTTCTGATTTTTTAAGACTTCCCTTGGGATCAGATGCTGGCGGATCCTGCCAGAAGCACCAAAAACTGTGTTTACAGTGTTGATACGTTTCTCTGCTTTGACCATATTGAAGGGAAGTCATTTTCCTGAGCTTTACTTTCAGGAACAGCTGAAAATAGCAGGACTAACTTTTCCAAAGAAAACCATTTCAGACCAAGGCAGAAAATATGAACATTTAGCAAGTTTCAGACCAGTTTTATTAATTGTGCGTGATAAATGGTACCATGGCAGTAAAATGGGATAAACTTAGACTTTTTAAGGCATTCTAAACTTTGCTCCTTTTGGTAGTTACCGAGAGGGAGGTTTAATTACTGCATTTACTAATAAGTAGTTCAGTTCTGTATGAGTTAGCTCCAGCCCCTCAACTCCATGGAAAACGGAGAACTAGGAGAAGGGTCTGTGTAAAATTTGTGCTGTCAGCTGGAGAAAAGGAGCAGGAAGGGAGGTTTAGGCAGAGGAAACCAATTGTGGGAGGCAGCTCCTGCTTTCCTCACTCATTGAGTCAACAGGCTAATAATAATAATAATAATAATAATAATAATAATAATAATAATAATGATGGGGTTTTTCCTTCCAAACAGGTATTTTTTGCATCGGTGAGATCTGGAGGAAGCAGCCAAGTGTTCTTCATGACCCTCAACAGAAACTCCATGATGAACTGGTAACAGAGGAGCACTTGGCACTCACCGCCATGGCATTATTTCTAATTTAAAGGACATTAAACACGTGGACTAACACTGTAGAGGCAGGTGTGGAGGGCGCCGAGGAACCCCCTCCCCACGCTCCCCCGGCGCCGCCAGCCCCGGGGCAGGGACTGCGGCCAGGGATGGACCTTCACGCTTGGACCCCCCGAGGTCTCCTGATTACGCTGTGTTATAGTGGGTTATGAGTTTCCCTTTGTTTTGTTTTATTTTATTTTTTTAGTTCTACTTTTTCTTTGTCCCCTACTTTGTAAGAACGGGGAGAGAAAACAGTGTCAAAAAGTCTGTTTTTAATTCTGTCTGCCTGCTAGCATCAAATATATAGTATGTTGTAAAGTTACCAATTAAATCTGGTGAGAGACAGCACAATAAATGTACCTTTTATCTTTGTGATGAAGGCCATAACCATATAGCTGGGTAATTTTAGAAATCTTTTGCCTTCACCAACATTTTCATGTTGCTTTTGGCAGCAACGGCTTAACAGATTTTTAAAGAAGAGAAAAAATAATAGGTTTTTTTCCCCTCTTTTGGGAAATGGATTTTAAATGGCTAAACTACTAGCCTTAGACTAATAAAAATCAGCTACCATTTTTGTCAAGTCTGTCAATCCATATTTCTATATGGATCTTCACATAATGGTGTGTGTTGATAGGGGCAGAGGTGCCGTTTCTTGTTGCTCCGGAGGTGCCCTCCTGCCCCGGGGCCGGGACGGGGGGTCGGAGGAGGAGAGGACGGCGGAGTGGTCGGAGGAGCCCCGTGCTCACCCCTCAGGGGGGATTTGTGGCCACCGATGGCTCCCGGGATGCCGCGGGCGCCGGACCCTGATGTCGAAGCCGGCACAAGCCGTGGGTTGTCGTCCCCCCCTCCGAACCCGGAGCCGGGCGCTGGCGTGCGGGAGCAGCCGGCACAGGGGTTGGGGGGTCCCAAAACAAGCTGCCTGTCCCCCACGTTGCTGGGTTGGGCTTGTAAAGAGCTTAAAAAAAAATATATATATGTGTGGTTTCTTCGGCCAAGGGTCTGAATCTACTCGTTTTCCACCCCCTCCGCTCCCTAGGAATTACCCAACATACAGTGAAAGACAACATCTGTGCCGAACCGTGTGTGTGTGTTTAGTTCAGGTTGAATCGTGTCCTTATAAACTCTGCTCAGTTGATTTCCGTTTTCGGTGCGTATCTGGGGTTTTCTTTCTCAGTAGCTGCAAGCATGGCCGCCTGTGGTGTTGGGGTGTCGCATAACAAGGTCTGTGTTGCTGGTTTTAACCTACCTCGTTTTGGTTGGGGTTTGTTTTTTTGGTTTGGTTTTGGTTTTTTGGTTTTGTTTTTTTTTTCCGTTCCGCTGTCGATCACAGCGCTGTTACCTCCAGCGACATATAGAGAGCTTAACTGGCAATCTTGGTGTACTCAGTAACGATGGCTTTATTAAAAAATGATTAAATCAACAGGACTTGGTCAAACTTGAATCTTTATCGAGGGTAAGAGGCGACGCGGGGTGGCGGGGATGGGACGGGATGGGCCACCCTCACCTGCAGCATCCCGTGGGAAGCGTGTCACTGCAGGGATTGCTGGTGGTGAGGCTTCCAGCAGGATGTGGGGTCCAGGGGAGCACAGGTGAGATGGGCTTTGTGGGTGCCTCCTTCAGGCACCCTCGTGCTGGGCCAGTGCAGCCTGCAGAGTGTAGGGATGGCCATAGGACTGCAGTACTCCTATTCAAACCCCGTACAAGTCCCATCATGGACACTGATTGCCACCAGCTCTTTATGTTTTCATTGTGGTTAAAATATAAATCACAGAAAGCCCAGAACTTTTATTATGTTGCAGACCGATAACTAGTTTTGAGGGTTTTTTGGTCTCCCTTCAAGCAACAAATACACAACCTTGGATGATTATTTATTTTTTTTATTGTGGGGTTTTGGGTACAGTGATGAAATAGAAGGAAGTCATGTCTAAATATAAGGTAGTTTGTGAATGTATTTTTTAAAATCTTAGAATAATTTGAAACAAAAATCACGAGAAACCAATATTACCACAGTCTTGTCTATGGCGTGTGTGTATGGAGATAACACAGAGTTAACATTTTTCTGGTGCCAACCACAATAAAACACAAAAAACTTCACCATTAAACTATGCCTTTTATGTTTGGGTAAATAAAATCAGGGGTCTTGGAGGACATGGAGGTAAAGAGGATTTTCAGGGTTCCCAGTCACAATGTTCTTTGCCTGGAGGTTCTTGGGAGGGCAGCATTCTGGAGCAGGATGAGTGCAGGGAGATGGGACATCTCAGCAGTGGCCAAGGGATGTCCTGACAGACCATTACCACCTGAAAACTTCTGCTCTTCTACAAAATCAATCCATGATGATTATAAAGACCTGCTTTCTCCTTCAAATATTCCTAGCTTTGATTTGCTTGTCTTTTGCTGTAGGTAAAGGACACTTATGATTGATCAGTGCTCTCCAAAACTACTTAATATTAGCGTTTAAAGAAAGAAAACCTGGGGCTCCTTTTGAAACCCTGTGTCTGGGATTTTTTACCTGGGAAGGGAAATTTATTTGTTCATCTGAGCAGCGCTGCAGGAGGAAAAAGCAGCAATGTCTGTGCATGCAGGAGTCACTTGGGCCTGTTGCAGATTTAGTTATTTACAGAGTTGCTGTGAAATGTTGCATGAACTTCAGGGATGAGTCCTGGTAAATGGAGGAAAAGCCTCAAGAGCTGGCACGAGGCCGCTGGTTACCCCCAGCACCCCAGGGAGGTGTTGGGTACCACTCCCAGGTGAAGGATGCTCAGAGGTAAGGCTGTTGCAGCTGCTCCTGGGAACTGAATGTTTTCAAACCTGTTTGTTATCAAATGGGATTTTTCTTGTTGCGAGATGGTTTGAAGGTTGATAGTAGGTGACGTTTTTGTGGCAGAAAGGGGATGCTCAAGGTGCCCTGAGCCTGGACCCAGAGCTGGGCTGGTTGCTGGAAATGGTTGAAGTAATTGTTTTGCAATTCCTTGTCTCAACATGAACCCATGTAAGGTCCTTTCCTGCTCAGGCAACAATTTGATGCTGCATAATTGGGGCCAGTGTGAGCATCATGTAGTGACTGAATCTGCCTGCTCCTTAAGGTGTGGGGTGGACCTCCATTCCATACTCTGCCTGTGCCCAGGACAAGCCACCAGGGCACAGCTGCTCTGAGGAGATCCAGCAGAGATGTTCTCAGCAGTAAGGATGTGGTTCCAGGTGTTGGATGCCTGTCACAACCATTGCTGCCCTGTGGCATCCATGTCCTGCCCTGTGTTCCCTGCAGAGCTGCCTCTTTCCCACTTCCCGTCCAGGTGCCATGACCTGCTCCTGCAAAGCTTTGCTGGGTTTGCTTTCATTTTTGTTTTGGGAGGTGCTGCACCACCCAGAGCTGGGGGTGGGAAAGGGCCCATTCACCTTCCCTGTTTTAATGCCACCTGTTTTTGCTGGGAGGTTGCAAGGCCACCGCTCCGGTATCTTTACAGCGGTGCTGTAAATGCACCGAATTCTCTCCTAAATGTGTTTTATCAGCCTGAAGCCACTATCCTGTGGGTGGCCCCAGCACCAGTGCCTGCCCTGGCTGCTGTGCTTAAAGAGGAAAAATGAACATGTGTCCTTTCTGTGCCAGCTGATGTGCCACATCAGTCTGCTCTTACCTGGAGAGCCAGAGATTTATGGACTTGATCTTGTTTCTTTTTCTTTCTTGTTTTAGTTCAGTTTATGGCACATTTTTCCTTTTTTTTTTAACATCAAAGCTGCCCCTGAATGACCCAGAGGCAGTAAAATGGGTGTGCAAATTACCCCAGCCACAGAGAAAGCCTCACTGTCCTGGAATCTTTAAATTCCTTCCACTGAGGTGACAAGCATGTTCAGCTGTTCAAAAGCAAAGCCCAGCCATAAACTTTAGCCCATTTTATCACAGAGCATTAGATTATCAACACCACCAATTCTTCACACAACACAGAACAGGCAATAAGCATGGCAGTTCCACATTACACGCAGGCCTTACACTTTATTACTTACGTAAAGCATTAGCAATAATGCAGGCACTGTTGTTTGCCAATCACTTAACCACAGCTTGGCCAGGCTTACCAGCCATGGGATGGGTCAGTGTTGCTCTGCTCTGTGCTGTGCTGTGCCACTCAGGACTGTGGGCACAACCTGCTGTCAGACATGCAAGAGATTTGCTGGGCTGCTCATTCATCCTGGTGGAGCCTGGCCCGGTGCTCTATCCTGTAGGAATGTTGGTTCTTCTAAGCTATCAGTCAGCCCCTTTGGGAAGTGAGCCCTGTGGGAGGCAGGTTTACACACAGCCCTTTTCCACCTGTGAGCCTGTGGACCAGACTCGAGGTAATCCTCGAGTTAATCGGCACATCCACATCCAGCCCCTGGTTCAGAAAAACGCAGGGTTTGGAGTCTTAATGCCACCAAGAGCTAAGTATGTGCTTGAATTACCCAGGGCCAGGCTGCAGAAGAGTGTGCCACAGCCCAGCTGGCATCAGCCAGGATCTCAAGGGGAGAGGTGGCACCAGCTTGCAGCCTGGCAGGGAATGTAAGAGGGGCTGGTGAGGATGGGAGAACCCCGGGATAACTTCATGCCCTTTGCCAGCAGACCTGGTTAAGGGATACATGTGAGGCTTCCAGCCTTTGGCATCTAAAGTTTCCATGGAAGTCGCCAGGGCACTCCTGGAGAGGTGACCAATGCTCACCCACACCACCCCACTGCTGCTACCCCAGCTGCTCTGCACCCTCTTCCTGGGAAGTGGAATTACAGGAGGGTTCAGCTCTGAAAGCAGGAGCAGGGAAGACCTCGAAAGGCCACCCTGCTCTCTCACTATGTTGCTGGCCTTTCACCCCTCTAACTCCGGTAGGCTGGGAAGGGTGGGGTGGGAAGCATTACCCTCTCTTGGCCAGGCACCTGCGATAGGATGGAGATCCCAGAGGGGTTACATGGGGATCCTCCAGTCTGGCCAGGGATTTCCCAGTACCCAAGGGTTTCTGTTTGGAATCCTGGATGTCAGAACTCCCATTGGTTTTCTGATTCAAGCCTGTTAATTGTCAAATCCTGCCAGCCCCATTGCAGAGGCATTTGACTGCAATGCAAAGAAACGGTGCTTGTAAATGCCTGGGTATCCACACACAGCGAGCAAACAAACACCATGAGCAAAGATCTCAGCTGGAAGGACAAATATTGGGGAAAACAAAAGCTCAGCCTCGGGTCCTTCCCCTCACAGCTATGCCAGCCCAAGAAGGGAATGCAGGTGTTGTGGCTGGAATCAACACCTGCTTAATGCAATGAACTTTTCTCCTCCAGTTAAAGTTTTACTTTACTGGAGGAGCCCAGTGCAAAGATTATTGGTCTTCCACTCGTCTTTGTTTTTTTAATCTCTTGCTCTTCCTCTGTAGAAAGTACATTTTGTGCCTGTGTGAAGCCTGGATGGCTGAGAACATCATCCAGTGAGTCGCTGTAACTTGGCTGCCGGACCCATCAGGGGCTGATCTGGGAGGTAATGGCTTTAATCAGCATTAATTACCTTCCAGTCTGACTCAGACTTTGGCACGTCCCTACTTACGGATGCCACTGTCCGCCCCGGCCCTGCAGCTCCTCTCGCTGACCACATCAAGGACAGCAAAGCCTGAGCCGGAGCAAGACCAGCTCAGACCAGCTTGTGCAGATGTGCAAAGTTCATGAAAAACGAGTGAGCCAAGCCAAAGATATTTGGCAGCATCAGTAGTATTTGCAGCACTGGCCATAGTTCACAGAATCAGTGATGTTTGACAGTGCAGAGATCAGCTGATGATGCTGAAAGGCTCAGTGTTCACGCTGTTGTGGGCTTTTTCTAATGAAAACCTCTGTTATCGTAACATTCTGGGTAATTTTGCTTGTTATATCTCCATACACCCATACAGATGTCTCCTCTGACCGCTCAGGCTGCACACACAGGTGTGTACTGGCACTGCAGCTGAGTGCTGAGGGGCCTCTGTGCATGCAGGTGTCTATGTATAGATACACAGAGAGGCCTTTATACATCTGTGTTTATATATGTTTGGCTGTGTATGTGATATACACACATAAATATATTTTAAAGCAGGTGCTAAGTGCTATCTAAATAAAACACTTAGTCATTTTCTATCTGCTTTGCTACATAGGCTGGAGAAGTTTCTTCTCCCTAATTCAGAAAGAGGTTTGTGATGTGGCATGTACACCCAGCACAGAAGCTGAGGAAGGTGTTGAGCATCTCCAAACAGGCTGTAGCATGTTCCCAAGTCCCTGCCATGTCACATTCCCGAGTGTTGAGCTGAGGGACAGCCCCAAACCAGACCTGCAGCTCGATCATTTGAATTTCCCAGGTCCACTCTATGCCTTTGTGGGCCTCCTGTTGTTTTGTGCATGTCCCCAGACACGGGGATTGGTGGTGACTGCTCTGAGCCGAGCGGTGGCCAAATAATGCATGGAAGGCTTGGGTTTCTCATTAACTCCAGAGCTGATATAGTCCCATCTCTCGGAGCATCAGCCAGCTTTCCTGCCTCCATCCCAGCCCGGCTGTCCCTCCTTCCCTGCCCAAACCCTCACCTTGCTCCACAGCCCAGGACAGCGACCGTTCCTGGGAGGACAGTGGAGGAGCTGCGGGATGGAAGAGAAAAGCAAAATGCACACGGAGAAGGTAACCATGCCTCGCTGGTATTTTTGCACTAGGATCTCTGCAGGAGCCCAGCATTGACCAATTCTGTGCCAAGACCAAAATCAACCAAAAAAAATCCCCTCCCTTAATTAATTGCTCTCTGATGTCTGCACACTGAGCAGAGGGGCAAAGGAGTCAAGGAGTTATTTTCTTTTTTTAAGAGCTCTGTTGACCCGCTGGATAACTTTAATTGTGATTGAAGGAAATAATGCTTGAAACAGC
Organism: Sclerurus mexicanus; assembly: GCA_013396755.1. Lineage (NCBI taxonomy): Eukaryota > Metazoa > Chordata > Aves > Passeriformes > Furnariidae > Sclerurus > Sclerurus mexicanus. Next base: position 3,860,298 of record VWZF01013053.1, read on the forward strand.
ACTGCTGAAAACCACCATTTTGGTGGGGTTTTTTCCCAGCTGTTGTGCTCCAGGGGTGGGGATGGGGATGGGGCAAGGTATGCTGCTGCTGCCTGTGCTGCCATACGGGGCAGAGCTTTGGCTCCTGTGAGCTCCAGGGCCAGGATGGGCAGTGCAGTGAGAGCTGGACTGCTCATTGTGGGGTCACACTGCTCTGCCCCAAGGGGCCTTGTTTTTGCCCATCCCCGGGGGTTTTCCTTCTCCTTTGGAGCCAGCCAAACCACACGGTCTGCTGCAGCTGCGTCCCTGGATGCCATTGTCCCAGCCAGCTGGGCATTAGGGTACCTTGGGATGGGGAATGGCTGCAGCCCCCCCAGATTTGGGCAGGGTTAGTACAGCAGAGTGAGGCTGTTCTCTGCTTCCTCCCCCAGCACCTCACAGGAACCCTGGTCCTCTCTGTCTTCACTGCAGTGTTGGGCTTCTTCCAGTATGGCTACAGCCTGGGTGTCATTAACGCCCCCCAGAAGGTAAGTCGAGCCCCTCATGCCATGCACAGACTAGGGACAAAGGCTTCAGGGCAGGCAGGGCCTGTCTGTTCCTTGCAGAAGCCCCCAGGAGAGCCCTGTCCCTTCCCCAGGCACTTTCCTCCGCAGCACAAAGGCAGAGGGGTGAGAACACAGCCAGGACCCCCCGCTGCCACTTCCCCAGGGAAAGCAGCAGGACTCTGCAGTCACGGAGCCATCCCCACTGCAACGTGGTCCCCGTGCCCAGGCTGAGGGACTGCACCTCTGCTGGTGCTGAATCTGGACACCACGCTCACCCCTGCCCAGGGAGGGGGGATGCTCTGTGCCTTCCTTGCGGCCCCTCTCCACTGGGTTCTGGGTGTTGGGGAGCTGGGGGGGACCCCAAGATTCCACCCTTGCAGACCTTGCTATGAAAAGATTTTCCTGCAGCAGAAAAAAACCAAACCAGGGGTTTGAGGTGGTTATAGACCTGAGCTGACAGTGTTTTCCCTGTTTGCCTGTCACAGGTGATAGAAGCGCACTACGGGCGTGTGCTGGGTGTCATCCCCCTGGATGGACACACAAACAACACCTCTGGGGGGGATGGCACGAACCCCCAGGCTGGCATTGAGGGCACACTCGCACCCCTGGCTGACACCGGTGAGGACCTGGCCAGCTCCCCACACATCCTCACCATGTACTGGTCCCTCTCCGTCTCCGTGTTTGCCATCGGTGGCATGGTCTCCTCCTTCACCGTGGGCTGGATCGGAGACCGGCTCGGCAGGTGAGAACTCCGTGTCGGCTGTGACTCTGTGCCACAGCCCAAAGCTTTCTCTTTGATTTCTCCCAGACCACCATTTCCTCCCTGTAGAAATACAATTTCTGTTATTCTCTACAATTTAGGAGAAGAAAAACCCTCCAACTTCCAAAATACTGTTCCAACCATCACAGAGGTTGAGCTTATTAAAATCCTCAATTATAAATCAGATGTTTTATTGCAACTTTAGCATTTCAGACAGCAGCTGATGAGCAGTCTTGATTAACTTCTGAATTACCCCTTTTCTTTCCATGGCAAATGGGACAGGAGGGCATCGGAACAGTCTTTGCGCAGGATGTAAAATATAATTTATGATATAATTTTAACTACTCTGATTGCACCCGGGCCCTATATTTTGCAGTGCCTAAGATCATTATTTTTCCCCCTGAAGTGCTGATTATGTCACCTAATAGCTCCACTTGCATGTTGCAAGGGCTGCTTTGGCCGAGCGAGGTGCCAGAAGGAGCTGTGGTGCTGCTGCCTTGCAGGGTGAAAGCCATGCTGGTGGTGAACATCCTCTCCATCGTTGGGAACCTCCTCATGGGGCTGGCGAAATTTGGGCCATCTCACATCCTCATCATCGCCGGGAGAGCAGTCACAGGGCTGTACTGTGGTGAGTCCAGGGTGGGCCAAGCAGGGTGCTGGGTGCTCGCTCCAGGGCTGCAGTTCAGAGTTTCCTACAAATCTTTTTTAAGTTCAGAAGGAGTTTCACCGGTGGGAGTTTTCCTCTTCTTCCTCTGCCTGTCCTTCTCAACCCAGGATCTTTCCCAGAAGTACTTGGGTTGGCTCTATCGTGAAATTAGTTTATTTTACATATGCTAGAAAGGAAGGAGTCCCTCTGTATCCCTCTGTGCCAGTACAAGGCTGGATCTTGCTTGTGGCTGCTGTAACAGCACATCATTAGCCAGGCTGGTTAACAGGTTCCCTAGACAGCAGTGCTGTCTAGCAGAGAGCACAGGAGCACTGTACGTGGAGAGGATAAGACAGCAAATAATATGGAATTAAATTAGAGTTAGCTTAGAAATAACAACTCATTATCACTGTTACTGGTATGCAAACACGATGCTCCACTCTGGGGTTTCAAGGCAAGTTTTAAGAAAGCTCTTGGCCCTGTGATAACTCCTCCCAGTGGACGATGTCTGCTCTGTGTTCTTACGTGTGTGTTCAAGTATAAAGGCTTCCCAGCCTGGGGCTCTGAATCCCAGGATATCCCAGCACCTTTCCAAAGTGCAGGTGGCTCCCAGCCAGGCATGAGGGATTTGGTGGGGTGTGGGATGCAGCACATAGGCTCCATCCTCCCTTCCCATTTGGGAAGTGGTTTCTGCTGGTTGCTGAGCTGTGGTCTAGAGGAGGTGACACCCGTGTGTGCTCCATGCAGGGCTCTCCTCGGGACTAGTGCCCATGTATGTCAGCGAGGTCTCTCCCACGGCCCTTAGAGGAGCGCTGGGGACACTGCACCAGCTCGCCATTGTCACGGGGATCCTCATCAGCCAGGTAAGAAGGAAAGCACATGTGTCCATAGGGTGGCTCAGAGATTAGGGAGACTCAAATGATATGCTGGGGCATTACTCACCATTCCCTCCCAAAAGTGAAGGATTGTGCAGAGCAATCTGCTCTAATGGGGTTAAACTCCTGCCTTGAGTTGGAGGTCTTAATGAAGATGAATTCTCAGGAAATAAAAAAATGCTTCTGCAAAAAATTTCTCCTCTCCTTGAGGAAGTTTTTTCAGCATCTCGTCAGCATCAGGCTGGATCCTGAGCATGAGACTCCTGACAATCAGATTCTCCAAAATGGCTTCATCAGAAAAGCAGGGAGTTCAAAGTCCCAGTCAGCTTTTCCCCACCATGGCAGGAATTCCAGCTATGCAACAGGTGGGCATATAAATGTACTGAGAACAAGCACATCCAGAAAAAGAAAAAGAATTGATATTTGCTTCCAGTTTTCTTCCAACTTCAAAACATCATAGTGGTAATTAATTTTCTTTTCTTAGGGTGCAAAATAACCCATTCAAACATGCCTTGATTATTCCAGGTCCTCGGACTAGACTTTCTCCTGGGCAATGATGAGATGTGGCCCCTGCTCCTCGGTCTGTCCGGTGTGGCTGCTCTCCTGCAGTTCTTCCTGCTCTTGCTGTGCCCCGAGAGCCCCCGATATCTTTATATCAAACTGGGGAAGGTGGAGGAAGCTAAAAAAAGTAAGACACATTCTGGGCTTGTCTACAGTTGGGTTTATACTGTAAATAGTATTACACACAGAAAGAAAAGTCCAGATGAGGACCCACGTGTAACTGTGTGGTTGCTCCTTTCAACACTCTGAGCTGCTGAGGTACAAATTAGATTTGGACCAAAAACTACTGAGATGTTTGCATGGGACTAAGCAGCACTGCAGAGAGATGAGGCTTGACTGTGGTGTGCTGCTGTCCCTGGTCAAGCAGACACACCTTGGATCCTTGATGTGCCATAGGGATCCTCAGAGCAAGAGGATATGACTGTCCATGTGGTTGGCCTACCCTGAGTTTTAGCTAGGGAGATTCTTGTCCTTACTCGCTGCCTTATCTGAAGGTAAAATGTCAATCTTTTTTTTTTTTTCCCCCGTAAGATTTGAAAAGGCTCAGAGGAAACTGTGACCCCATGAAAGAGATTGCGGAGATGGAAAAGGAAAAGCAAGAAGCTGCTAGTGAAAAGAGAGTCTCCATAAGACAGCTTTTCGCCTCTTCCAAGTACAAGCAGGCTGTCATCGTGGCCCTGATGGTGCAGATATCCCAGCAGTTCTCAGGAATCAACGCGGTGAGTCTCCCTGAAATGCCTGTCTTTAAAGAAATCCACGCTGAGCATGAAAGGGCAGCTCTGGCTCTGTCCAAGCTGTGCAGGGTGAAAGGTGGCCTTCCCATGGCTGCAGTGGGCTCCTTGGCCACCACCATCAATGCTGATGGTGTATCTCACTGCCAAGCTGGCTGTGGGAGGGCAGGAGGGGAGAAGAGTGCGAGAGAGTTCAGCACAAAACCAGCTGGCACAGCGGGTCCGCGCTGAGTTCTGCCCTGACCCTCCGCCTCCCTGAGTTCAACAGCAGTTTGCTCTCTTTAATGTCCATATACTCACTCCAGGAACCACAGAATCACTCTTTTCTAGCTTTTTGTAACTAAACAGTTTTTGTGTCACCTTCCGGGGATACCAGAAATCACCATTTTACACCCAAAAGCATAGAGCTTCCTTTTCAAAATCTGCTAAAAATCGTATTTTTGAAAGGCTGGGGAAACTTGAGGCCTCTGTTCTGCCAGCTTTCAAAACCCTGGGAGCGTTCCTGCATCCCAAGGCAGAGTGGCATGCAGGGGTGCCCAGCCTGGTGGGGCTGAACAGGGATAAGGATGTCACAGAACCCAGCTGGAGGTCAGCCACCCATTTACCTACTGCCCCTAACTCTCACCAGAAGAGAATCACCTTATTCTTGGAAAGAGGGAAGAAATAGGAGTCATTCCAACTCAGGGAGAATATTTTAAAATTCATGTAAAACTCAGTCATGTTAAGATATTTGCCTTCAGTGCTTGGTGCTGGTGATCTCGATTTCAAGATTAAACATGGACTACATGGAAAAAAACAGTTTTAGTGTACAAATGCAATAGCTCAGGAGGGGAATTTCAAAAGAATTTTTAACTGCCTCAGGCTCCTTTGAAATTTTCAGCTTTAATTATTATAACGAGCCATTAAAAGTTGAAAAACTAATCATAATTAAATTACTTCACATCTCAGCCAAGCAAGTGCAACTCTCCCCTCAAAAGAACAAAAAGTTTCACCAGCCTTGTTGCCTAATCCTTCATCCTGATGTATTTTGATAGATCTTTTACTATTCTACAAACATTTTCGAGAGAGCTGGAGTTGACCAACCAGTTTACGCAACCATCGGTGTTGGAGTGGTGAACACAGTCTTCACTGTTATCTCTGTAAGTAAATACTTCTGCCACCCAGACTACAAAGACACGTAAGCTACAAGGTGGTTTTGAAACATGATTTTATCCTGGAGCTGGGGCTGGGATTTGCAGTTTTTCAGGGCTGACCTTGAACACCTTATTTCAAATTTCATTTGGAAATTCAAGCCTTGACACAGAGCCTGTTGCTATCAATCAGCACTGCTAAATGCCTCATGAGAGGAAATTGTGTTCAGGGGAGCTCTGGTGACTCAGTATTTCCCCCAAAAATAAAAGTTGCCTTTGAGACTGCAATTCTGCAGGCCCTATTCCCCCCAGGGAGCAGGCAGGGGCTGGGGGCTGTGATGGAGAAGCCAACAGCTCACAGTCTCCTTTACCTGTTATCTTTCAAACTGTTTTGTGTATGTACATAGCACCTGCACAAGGGATATCCAAAGGCTATTCCACAGTAATAAAAGTAATCCAGCACCTATCCTCTTCCTATCTATGCGGTGCTCTGCAGCAATAAAAGGATGGTTCTGTTTCCACAGACTTTCCCTTTATTTTTCTCTCTCCTGAGAGGATTAACACAATTCCTATCAGCAGGCAATTAGATTTTTAATGTGGCCATTAATATAAGATCAGGAATAGCCAAGCCCATTTCCCTCACATCTCTTGAGAGAGACTTAGGGAGTAAAGGACTTTTACCCCAAACAAAGCAGGGCTGCAAGGTAGAAATACACAGCTCCTAGAGATTTAGGACAAGGGAGAATGGCTGTAAAGTGACAGTGGGCAAGTTCAGATTAGATATTAGGAAGAAATAGACTGTGGGGGTGGTGAGGCACTGGAACAGGTTGCACAGAAAAACTGTGGATGCCCCACCCCAGAACGGTTCAAGGCCAGACTGGACAGGACTTGGAGCACACACTTGGACGGTGTCCCTGCCCATGGCAGGGGGGTTGGAATGAGATGATCTTTAGGGTCCCTTCCAACCCAAACCTTTCTTACTCCAGCATGTATGAGATAGGAGGTCTTGGGGTGAAGCTGCTTTAGAGAAAATCCATCACAGGCCCCATAGTGAGGAGAAAATGTGATCTTTGTTGTGAAATGAGGGTCAGAGGCAGAAGAAGCTGGAAGAAGCTTTTCTCCAGTGTGGAGGGTCTCCTGCAGTTCGATCCCCACTCTGAGGCTCTGCTACTTGCAGCCTGGGGCATTTGCTCTTTGCTTCTTTTGGCTGTAAGAACTTAAAAATTACCTGCCTTTGTCAATAAATGACAGACCCCGATCAAAAGGCAGAAGTGCTGACAGACAGGTGGACCTTGGCAGGCGAGAAGGGAATGCAGACGCTCGTCCTCTGCAACTTCACGAGTCAGCAGGATGAACCGCCTCCAGCAAAAGAGATGGTCTCCTGGAAGCATAAATCACGGATGCAATGGCAGGAAAGGTTGAGCTGCTGGCCAGAGGCGTCCTTCAGAGCAGAGGGGAAGGAGCAGGCAGCCTCAGAGGTTCATGCACAGTTAGGCCAGGCCAGCTGCACTGTCCTCTGGAGGTACCTGCACCTCCCCAGTGGGTGAGGTGTCTGGTACAGACTTAGATAAAAGCTGGGTGAGATGACTGGGGTCCACCAAGAGGAGCTGAGGAGGAGAAAACTAAGACTTGTGGATACCAGGGGAACAACAGGAGTCTGAGAGAAATTGGAGGAAAAATCCTGACTCCAGCTGCCACACAACTATCCCTGCCCTGGGACAGGCAAGGTGCAATGGCCCATAATGTGACCTGAATCATGCTACAGTTTGAAGGCTGATTTCCACCTAATGCAGAGCTAGTAAGTTTTTTTCTTTCTGGGAAAAAAAAAAAAAAAGAGAGAGAGGAAAAGTCCACAGTCAGCAATATGTATGTAGGAGCAGTGGGAAGTCCTGAGAGCTTGGAAACTCATGAGCTCTGAGTGTATGTGGCTTTGCCTTGCCCTTGGCAAGGTGACTGCTCAGTCTGGCTCCCTAAGAGCCACTGGCAGAGTTTCTTACACTTGGAAACCAGCATATAAACCCCTACCATGAGAGCTAAAGAAGCAGGAGGCCAGTGTGGCAGTGGTAACAGCTTGGTTATTGCTGATGAACCTCATCCTGAGAGCAGCAGCGCTGGAGACTGAGCTGTTGCACGTGTTTCTACAGGTCTTTCTGGTGGAGAAGGCGGGCAGGCGGTCTCTGTTCCTGGCTGGTTTGATGGGAATGTTAGTGAGTGCTGTGGCCATGACAGTTGGACTTGTGCTCCTGGTAAGGATTTCTCTCCATTTTTTCTCCCTAGTTTGCAAACAAGAGAAGACGCCATCAAAGTCAGTCCAAACCACGGGTGCAAGCCCCTGTCAAGATATAAAACCAAATAAGGGATGACCTCCTTTACTGAACACCCTAGTTATTAAAGACAATGCCATTCTCTGCTGTCCTGGCCATGCTGCCGGCAAGGAGAGGGCTCAAAGGAACAGCTGAGCTGATGGTTGTGAGCTCCTGCAAGCAGCAACCCTGGCACCACATGCCCAGCTGGCACCTGGCATAAGAGTGGAGAGTCTTAATTATTCGTGTCCAGTCCCCACTTGTCTGAAAGGAAAGAAATTTCTGAAAAAGAAGCTTAATTAATGTAATTAGTGATAATTAATAAGAGTTGTGTTGGGACTATAACACCAACCTCTTGCAGAGCCAGTTTGCCTGGATGAGCTATGTCAGCATGGTCGCAATCTTCCTCTTCGTCATCTTCTTTGAAGTCGGGCCTGGGCCCATCCCCTGGTTTATCGTGGCTGAACTGTTCAGCCAAGGCCCACGTCCCGCCGCCATCGCCGTCGCCGGCTTCTGCAACTGGGCCTGCAACTTCATCGTGGGGATGTGTTTCCAGTACATAGCGGTAAGAAACCCCTCGAACCATACAAGTAAATGACTGGCATGACCCACTGCTGGCTCCCGAAGCAGCCCAGCGGGATGTGGATGTACCTCCATCCCCAAGCCCTGCTGGGCACCTCAGTCCCCCAGGGTAGGAAGCCATCCCTGCGGTGCTGATGGTGGCGTCCCATGTTCCCCCTTTCCCCATTGCAGGATCTGTGTGGACCGTACGTGTTTGCCATCTTTGCGGCCCTGCTCCTGCTCTTCTTCCTGTTTGCATACTTCAAAGTACCGGAGACGAAAGGCAAGTCCTTCGAGGAGATCGCAGCTGTGTTCCGCCGCAAGAAGCTCTCGGCCAAAGCCATGACTGAGCTGCAAGACCTGCGAGCCAGCGAGGAGGCATAACCATCCCACGCACCCAGAAAGGAGGGACTGGGCACGGACCTCCTTCAGGCACCGTGGGAAGAATCTTGGGCAAAAGTTGCATTTCACAAAAACCTCGCAGCTGGCAGACCAGGAGGACCAATCCATTGGATTCCTTCTGGCTGCCACAGTTCACACCTCCCAGATGCCAACCTGGCGTTTCAGTCTGAGACACTTGGTACAACTGTACTGCAGGAAGAGCCAGGGACGGGACGGGAGGAGTATGTTACCTGTGTGCATCCATGTCCCGCTGTAAGAGCCCGATGGGACAATGATTTTACCACACGGCCAAGCAGACACATTGCTCAGCTGCAATGAAGGAAAGAGGGGTCAGCTGATGCTGCAGCCTCATGTTTTCACCTTTTTGTGCCATGCTTGCTGCTTCCTTCTCCTGAGTGACCTGGTGCCTTGAGAAGCCAACTGCTAGTGTAGTCGTATCACCGGCACACAGCACTGATTGCCTGAGGTGCTAAGGAAAACAAGTAGAGCAAACTCCCCCTCACTCTTGCCTGTGCAGAGGAAGAAGGTGGATCCCACCTGAACCGGCTGGGATGCACCTCACTTGCTTTGCTGTCTGTGCATTATGGAAATGCTGTCCGATCTCATAAGGATTGCCAATCACAGTATTTTTTGGAGAATCTTAGAAACTGTGGCAGGGCTGATGGGCATTTTTTTCCTTATGTTTCAGCCACACTATTTAGTCCCCTCTTTCCTTCTAGGAAGCCTCTCCTCCCTCCCTTCTCCCTGCTGCAGCACAAGGCACAGCACAACACTGACCACACAAAGGGCTTGGGCGCTCCTGACCTTTGGGTGAGGATACTCAAGCCCTGCTGCCATCCCTCCTGTGGTGTGACCTTTGCCAGGTCACCTCCTTCCCCATCCTCCGTGCCAGCCTTCCCTTCCTTTCGTACAGTGCTCAGACACACAGGCTCCAGCCTGAGTCAAGGGCTTGGGCTGCCCATACTGTAACAATTAATGACAATCCACAGGGCGAATGGGTATCGGAGGGTTAACTGGAAGGTGCCCACTGATCTGACCCCCACTTTGCACCACTTAGGATTTTGTTGGCTAGATGTGCTGCAGCCAAGAACTGCAAGCAGGAGGTCATGCTGTTTCCATAGCCTTGTTTGTGCTTCTTTTGCTTCTTTATAAGACATTTTTTTGTGACAGAACCAAACTCCATGGATTTTTCTTCCTTTTTTGGGGGAATATGATGGAGGCATTGTAAAAGCCTGCTCTCTGTTTGCTTGACTTTTAAGATTTGCATGTTCCTTGTTGTGATACCAAGCTACTTTCTAGCAACTTTCTAGGACAGAAATCCATTATTTATTCAGAGATGAAACACCAGCATTCTGTGGTCACTGTGAGCTCAGGGTGGCTGCTGGTGAATCAGTAGCCAAAATGTAACAGAGGATCAAGCCTAATGAAAAGCACAAGAAGAGATGGGCCAAAGAGGATCATGCTGCTGCTATGGGTTTAGTTTTAGGGAAATGCTCCTTTCCATGTGCCTGAATGTTTTTCCTTTGTAGATTTTACTCTCTTGGTATTAAGACCCTAAAGCAAATTCTGGTCCCTTCCAAGTGACTGGAAGCGCAGCCATGAGGTCCTTAGGGAGAAGTGTCTGGCCCCAGTGTGTGCACTGAAGCAGTAAGATTGCACCAAAGGCTTTCCTGAAGTGACTGCTGGGATTTAACTAGAAGAGAACTGGGTCAATGCTGTCATGGGCTACAGCAGTGGGGGATCCAGGTCTGACACGGGGCATGCAGGGATCTGGGAACCAGGGCCCAGGCTGGGGTGGAGAAGAGAGCGACAGAGCTGGGGCACAGATCTGGGTCGAACCCTCCATCCATGTGCTGCAAACAGGGCCCCCCAGGTGGGACCAGCTGACACGGCAGGCTCAGAAACTCTCCACGGTGTTTACTGCAGTTAGTTAAATATTACAATGAATTGTCTGAATGTGGAAAAAGGGTGGTGGTGGGAAGAGATGGTTTCTTGCTTTCAGAAACGTTATCCATGTCTGTTAGATAAAAGTGGCAATGAACAACATCTATGGCATGTGTTGGCTTATGCTGTTGTTTTTTCCCTCTGCACATCTTGGATATATGTCCAGCACCAGACAGGACCTATTTTCCTGCCACGACACATTTGCTCCATGGGTGGTAAATACTGTGCAAGGCCTCAGCTAAACCCCTTTAAACGGGTGGTCCAGAGGTGAGACTGTGAGGTAGCCCTGGAGCCAGTGGGAGCTGGCTCCGTGTCAGGATGAACCCTTACTGGAGGTGTGTGGTGTCTGGTCTCAGCTGTCCCCACTGCCCACTTCACCCCGCTGTGAAGCACCTCTGCTTCATGGCGCTGGTGCAGCTTCAGACTTGGTGCTGGGGCCTCTCTAGGCATGACTGGCAGGAGGAGTATTTGGGGAGAGAGGGGATTCAAAGCAGATTTGCTGCTGCTCTGAGGTAGGACACAGCCAGGCTGGGTTCACAGTCATGATATAGGTGGTCCAAAACCATTGCGCTAAACTTCTGCTAATCTTGGTTCTAATGCATGCAAGGCATCAGTGACTGCCAGCAACTCAGCAGTGAGGGTCCATTTATTGAGCAACAATGAGCAGCCAGTCCTTGTTTCCTGTGTCACTGGTGAATGACAATAGAATTACTGCAGTGCAGCACATAAATGTTTAAAAAAGCCCCACAACATTAACATTACCCATAGCTATATCCCTGGCCTTCCGGGAAGATCTACCTGGGGGTTCAGAGGCACATAAGGAAAACGGAGTTTCAGGCTGTGCTTCCTTGCAGCAGCTGCTGTGTGGAAGGGAAGGGAGTCTTCCCCTTCCAGCCTGGGATAGGATGAGCAGAGCTGGGCTCCGCTGACCCTCTGTCCTCCCCGTGGCTGCAGTGGAAGAATCAAGCTCGGCTGAACTACCTCAAGAGCACTTTTACCATATGACAACACAGAAGGGGTCACTCGAGTCAGTTAAATCTGCCAATATGTTTACTTTTGTCTTGTCCCATCAGACTGGTAATTAGAAATGTACACTTTATCTGTCCTTGCTACATGCAAGTTCCAGTTAAAACTTGTTCTTGAGATACAGCTTGTTGAATCATTATTTTTCTCTCTCACAGTTTTACTAAGTTGCTAATCATTAAGAAAATTTAAAAGACTTATTAGCTAAATGGCTGTTGCATTTTAGTTAACGTGCAAAATATGTTCTCATACCATGCCTGGCTAATAATGCAATATAATTAATAATCCCTGAGAAAGCATCTTGTCAGCAAGAGCTTTGACTGTGTTTTCCTAATGTGCTGAGACGACAGCCATTAAGACTGTCCTGTTGTGCCAACGATATCAGGTCTCCCACTCTCTGGGCTTAATTTTAAAATTAGTTTGACTTCCCTAATTCAATAAACTCAGGACATTTGGCCCCATTAAAACTCTCCACACTAATTTATCACAGATTTTTCTGCCTCACTTCAACTTGTTTTTCATCACTGAAAAGCACTACCCTCCACCTCCAGAGTCAAACAGCTGACAGTTAACCCAAGTACTGTGTATGCAGGGACCAAGTCTTTGAGGCACGATGAATTTTCCAAGGTGTTCAACGTCCTTATCTTTCCCTGAAATCTGTAGGACCTGGGGAATTTCAAGGTAGGACATCAGGTCCGGATCCAAGAGAATGTGTAAGCATGAGATGTAATTTAAGGCAGCTGAGTGTGCTCAAGTGTTTCACTAAATCCTGAAGCAACACTGGCAAATTTTACCCAGAGGCATGGCCTAAGTAGCTGTGCTGAAAAGGAAGGAATCTCCTCCCCAGCAGGGGCAATAAATCCCGGCTGTAGATCAGCAGTCCTTAAATTTACAGGCTGTAGATACAACTGCAGACCTGAGACTTGGGTAGTGCCTGGTGTTTTTGCCTGTCTATATTCAGTTTGGGTTCACAGTGGCTCTGTGACTGTGGAAAGCATCAGGATCCTCCAGGTCATGGGCGGGATATCACTGCACAAGCACTGCTGCAGTTCCATCAGGAGGGAACAACTGGAGTTACTTCAGTGCTTTCCTTCTTCCCAGTGGGGAACTTACAGTGACAGTAGTTCCCGCTAGCTCAGTGTCCCTGCACTGTCACTGCTTGCCTTTGATCCCCAGTGTGTGCCCAGGGAAATTCCCTGGGTAACTGGGACGCAGGCACAGCACTGGAAGCTGACGGTGAATGGCAGGAATAAAGCACTGCCCGGAGCAGGGTGGGTGCCTACAGCAAGGTCACTGCAGAGGCTCCTTGACCCAGTTCCTGCCACTCAGAGACTCTGCACTGAGTCTCTGAGGAGCTCAGAGGGCCTGCTGAGCAGGGCACTGTCCTGTGGCACACGGGGAACCACTGATCCCCAACCTCTCATGTCCTCCTGCTCGATGCTGCACCCAGAAGCTGGTGTGAACTCTCAACCCAGCAGTCAGGACATGGTGAGACCCCAGGGAAGTCCGATCGGCAGCTGAAGCAGAGGCAGGCTCAGGCTGGAACAGGGCTGTTTACACTGCTTTGCTCGTGACCTGTTATATTTCTAATCGTGTGACCTGAACCCATGGCTCAGGTGGGTGTAAACACCACCTCCTGCCTTCCAGCAGGCTGGCTGGAAACAAGGTGGGACGTTTCTGGAAACAAGGAGGGACATTTCTGGAAACAAGCTGGGATGTTTAGCCCAGGTCTGGCTGAAATGCATATTCTCAAGGCTGGGTTTTAATGAGGTGCTTTAGGGCATCAGACACTTCTCCAGAATATAACAGAACAGACACAACTCAGTTTAAAACATTACAAAAGTTTTCTAAGCCCTCTTCGTATATATAAAGACACAGATAGGAGAACTAAAGCTTGGATAATATCCTGAGCCTACTCAAAAGAAAAGGTATATGTGTGATCCAGCTGGGCAACACTGGAATACCTTTAAATGTGAAAGGCCATGGTATTTCATTTACAAATGTGCTTTCAATCAAATTGCTGTTGTTGCATAGAAAAGGGGGATAATCACATTAGTATTATCAAGAAATACACTTTAGAAAATAAATGTTGATCCAGACGAAGGAATGACGCCTTCAGGCAATGACTGATAGATTGGATTTTCAATGTTTATTATTGAATCTCAAATAAAGGCTGTCTTGGAATATTTGTTTAGTGCCTGAAAAATAAATATCCTCTACAGCTGTACTTCAGTAAAAAGACTTGATTTAGCCCAGAAGATCTCTCAAATAACCCAAAATGAAACTGTCAATTGTGGAAAATCAACCAAACTTATCAACAGATATTTGGGGGAAAAAAATTATCAGTACTGCTTAGCCCCAGCCGGTTGCAGTTTGGGTTCAGAGCAGTTGGTCATTCTCTCACAATGTATTTTATTAGAAGACAGCAAGCCCTGGAGCATGTGCAACTTGTCACACACTTGCAGGTAAACAAACACACTCCACATGTGAAAACACTTAACAGGATCCCCCAGAATCTGCTTATCAACTGAGACAGCAGTAAAATGGGCAGGATAAAGGGTATCGTCTCCAGAGCAGGCTGGGTGAGGCAGCATCCAGGGAAAGCTGTGGTAACGGAGAGAGCCACCGTGAAGGCATCATAAAGTGGCCCTGTGTAAATGAGAGCCAAACCTTTCTCCTTGGGTACTCGCTGTACGTTTTGGAGTGGGATCTGTGTAACCAAGGGCGAGACCACAGGCAAACAGATCACGCAGATTAACACAGATTAAGTGAAACATCCCATGATGAACCCATTAAAAATGTGACGTTAAAAGCGACTTGTGTAGCGGCCCCACTGGAACAGAGACAACAAATTCAGGATCTGGGGGCAGAAAACGTGGGACAGCACACAGCAGCTTGGCGGGGTGATGGCAGAGGCCAGTGCTGACAGTGTTGCCACAGAATTTCTGCGTTTTCCTGTTTCCAACGATAGGACCCTCATAGTTTTTCTGGGCACAGTTTTTCTAAACTTACGCCCTTTCAGTTTAAAACCATTGCCAATTGTCCTGTCACTACAGACCCCAGTAAAAAGTCTCTCTCTTACAACCCTCCCTTTATATGTCAGAATACTGCAACAAGGTCTCCCTGGATCCTTCTCTTCTCCAGGCTGAGCAACCCCAACTCTCTCAGCCTTTCTTTGCAAAGGATCATCTTCAGGGCACTCCCCAGGATCTGCTCCAACAAATCCGTGTCTTTCTGAGCTGGGGACCCCAGAGCCCGATGCAGTACTCCAGTACTAATAACTCCATTATTAATGGACTATCACGTCCATTAACAAGCACAAGCCCTCGCTATGGATCTTGCCCGCCTCAGGCCCAGCTTGGCCGGTGACTGCGCTTGCAAAACGCGTCATTTCTGATTACTGAGACAGGACACACTAGGCGGAGAGCGGAGCGTTCCGCGGGCGGTTCATCAACCC
>VWZF01013053.1:3882769-3962721 GCA_013396755.1 Sclerurus mexicanus
TGTCCCCCCCCATGTGTCCACCTCCCTGCTGTGTGTCACTCCTTTTCCTCCAGTGTGTGTCCCCATCCCTCCCCTGCCATGTGTCCCCACCATACCCTGTGTCCTCATCATATCAGGTGTCTCCCACTCCCCCCAGTGAGCCCCCCATCCCTCCCCTGCCACGTCCACCCTCTTCTTGCCATGTGTGTACCCCCCACCACGTGTCCCCTCGACCACCACCTTTCCTCAGATAAAAGTTTTTTCCTGGCACGGTTTCTTAACGTTGGGAATCCTTTTTTTTTCTCTTATTTTTTTTTTTTCCTTTTGGTGTGTGTTTTAGCAAAAAGACAGAAAGTCTAAAAAAGCAACCTGGAAGTTTTGCCTTGACCTGACCCACCCTGTGGAAGATGGAATCTTTGATTCTGGGAATTTTGTAAGTTGTGGTTTTCCTTGTACTTATGACAAATAGTATAATTAAAGCCTTGCTGCAGTAGCTGAATTACACCTGAAAAGTTACATTCCAAATTAGTAAGATCAGCAGCTGTTTAAATTATCAGCACTTTTTAAAAGTTATTAGGCTTTGGATGTTTTTTATAGACAGGTTGATTCATACCTGTTTGTAAATAGAACAGTTTTAAATTAAATTCCATCTTAGCACAGGGGTGGTTTTTTATAATTACATACTGTAAAATCTTTCTGCATTTTAAATACTTCTATCAGGACATAAGTAGACAGTAGTTTTTAATGTTTCTACATGACTAGGGTCCCTTCCCTAGTTCACACCTAGGGTGCCATTCCCTAGTGTTCTATTTGCTTGATGTTGAAACAGGAACAGTTCCTAAAGGAGAAGGTTAAGGTCAATGGAAAGACTGGAAACTTGGGCAACACCGTTCACATTGAACGCCTGAAGAACAAGATCACAGTGACATCCGAGAAGCAGTTTTCCAAAAGGTTGGCTTGGGTTTCCTTCTGTTGTATTTGTCATAGAGGGTTTTGAGCTGTGGTATGTTGAGCATAAAATGATAGAGTCATTAAGGTTGGAGAAGATCTTCAAGATCATCAAGTCCAGTCGTGTCCCTAAAATGCCCATTAATATTAATTTCCTGCCTGCAAAAGGAATTTCAGTTAGTGCACTTCTGATACTTAAGAGAGGTGTCAGCACTAACCTTGTAAATATTAGTGAAATATGTAATTAAACCAGATTTATGATATTAAATATTTTAAAAGCTCTGTTTTAAAGCTAAAGCCATGATTGCAGATTAATGATCATTGTAAGCATATTAATACAAATACTCTATGTAAGTCCTTAGAAGTGTATCAAGGGAAGGTGGACCTTTAACAGTCACACTGAACTGAGATCGCGAGTGGCTGTTTGATTATTTAACTGGTTGTATTAAAATATATGTTTGTGAGATACATGTTGCTGCAAAGACTCCCATAAGTTAAATAAAGCCTTAGACTGGTTATTTTGTTAGACACACAACAGATGAGTGCACTGATAAGAGGTACCTGTCCTTCCTTCCCTGCATCCCCCCTTCATTTGCTGGTACATTTGCACCAGAATCTGTTACTTTAGACTAAGGTTTAGAACCACTTACCAATACTTCTCAGTTACTGGCATTTTGCTGTTTACTGGGAAAGCAACAACTAATAAATTGTCACATATGTGTAATGAAAACTTGCTTTTATTAGCAGTTACATGTGATAATTTCCTGTTTCTGAGTGTAATTAGTGTGTCTTGGGTGGAGCGCAGGCAGCGGCGAGGGCTGTTCAGTGAGGAAGTTCTAACATACAATTTCTGGTTTTAAGGTACCTCAAATACCTCACAAAGAAGTACCTCAAGAAGAACAACCTGCGGGACTGGCTCCGTGTTGTGGCGTCAGACAAGGAGACGTACGAACTGCGCTACTTCCAGATCAGCCAGGATGAGGAAGGATCCGAGTCCGAGGAGTAATGGAATAGTGGCCTTATGCTCAACGCGGAGTACAAAAGACTAGAACATCTATTTATGAGAACACTTAACTTATTGGTGAATAAAGATTTTGTACCCTGTTTGACAGAGCATGGTTAGTTTTCTAGTATTTTTATTAAACTCTAATTAAAAAAACAACACTGGGAAATGGTTTGATTTCCAGTTTTCCTTGCATTGCCAGAAATCTGCTGTTCAGCTGGCACCAGTGGAAGTTCCAGTAGGAAAAAGCTGACCTCTTTGCCCAGCACACCTGTAGGACAGTTAGATCAATTTCTAATGATACTGGTACTAATAATTCTAGAGCTTTTTGTGACTGAAAGTACCAGCTCCTGCTAATTTATGTGGAAGTAATTGCATAATATTTAATAAAACTTCTAATTATTTTAGTTAAAAAACAGGCTTACAAATTTTAAATATTTTTTCCTGTTTTTTCCAATTCACTAATTGGTTCTGGTATTCCTGCATATGAACACAAGTCAAAGTAGGGTATCACAAAGATGTGTTAGCCAGATTTATATTACATTGATAAAAAAGGAGGTGGAGACAAGTCTCATTGCCAGCATCCAGCTAAAATGTTTTCAGGGAAGCAGTGACGGGACTGAATGCTGTAAAATCCATACAGATGTTTCTACTTTTATGATGTATTTTACAGTTCTTGTATTTGACTTCTGCTATTATTGCTGTAGGACAAGGAGGGGGATTCTTCCCTGAAACACAAATCACTCCAGATCCTATAAACTAATTCTGTTCATGTAGTATCAAGAGAGATTTGATGAGTTTTCACTATGAAAAAGTATTTGTGAGCCTGCAGTTGCAGTAACTGTTGAATGGATGCATTTCTGTGCCAGTAGTGTCCTCTCCGTGTGATTAATTATTTGTCTCAGGTTCCAGAGCATTGGTGAACTCTGGAATAGGTAATGCCATATTTGTTTAACATAAAACGGGGACGCAGATAGACTCCAATACTGAACTTTGTGCTGGAAAAAACCTGCTAGTTCAGACTGAAGCGTGCCTACTAAATTGTTCAATTTCCTGATGATTTTTTTTAAATTATATCAGCATTGTTTTTGCTGGCAAACCTCTGAGGCAGACTATTTAGAGATTTGCCAAAGCACAAAGCAATGCATAAACAGTCAAATGGCACCCACTTGTGCTACCTAAATCTAAATGAGAAGTACAGAAGGGGAGATGAATTTTGTCAACAACCTTTGGCATCCCACTTGTTATTTTTCAATGTGCTTGAGCAGCTGTTCCTGATGTGTGGCCTGGGGAGAGGAGAGGAAGCAGCAGAGGAACAACATCTACTTGTGTCATCTCTGCCTTGCTGGTTTGTTTCATTTTGCTGGTTTAGAGGTAGCAAAAGGAAGGGAGCAGCATGTGTGGCTGCTAGACAGGACATGTTGGACTCTATATGCTTCAGAGGAAATAAAACACCAGAAGTCCCATCCCCATCTAGGGGACTGGATAGTGCTGCCTTGGAATTTCCCACTGGAATAAAACCAGGCAGTTTTGAAGCAACAACTAGAGGTGGTTTTGTTCTTCCTTTTCTGGAAATCCCAAAGATCACCGATGCTGTTACAAAGCATTTACAGCATTGGTAGTTAATACTGGGTTGAATGAGCCACATTTGTCCCAATAAAGCTGCAGGTATTTGTAAAATTCATCTCTTTGCTGCAAGAAGTTAAGCACCAGGCCTGACTTAAGAGCTGTATTTCAAGGCACATCCCCACCTGGTGTTTCAGAGTTGCTCTTTTATGTGACAATACATCTTTTACACCACACTGACACAACAAACCTGTTGTGGTTAAAAGGAACAAGCACAAACAAAATCGGAGCTAATGGGATCATGCTGCCTTGTTATCCTTCCTTTCAAAGCAGGCTGGCAGGGTGTTGTTGTACAGCCTAGCAGATAGTTTGTCAATAGGAGGGAGGAAAACAAAGCCTGGGATTGCAAGCAAAGCCACTTATTTCCTAGCTGTGTTCGCAGGAAAGCAGCCAAAGCGTGAGTTGTCTTGTTCCCCGAGTTCTCTGCAACGAGGATGGAATTCCTTTCCCGGATGCTTGAAAATACTGGTAACCCCTGAAAAAACAGAATTCTGGTTAACAACTGTGGATCTAGAATACTTAAATTTAGGAAAGTTTTGCTTTAGATAGATTGTTTTGTCCCTGTGTTGCTGCCCAAGCTCCCCTGACCATACCCAGAGCCTCCCAACTCTGCTCTTTGGAGCTGGGGAGCTGTTACAGCCCTTGTGCTGTAGTTTTATCAGGACAAGGAGCACATGTGTTAGGCACAGAAACCACACAGAGGGATTTAAAATTGAGCTTTTCCAGTACAGCTGTTAAAGGTTTCATGGAGAAAACTAGCTGGAGTCTACAGATGAGAATTTGACCTCAGGCAACGCTTCAGAAAAACGGATTCTTTCATAATTTCATCTCTTTCACAGCTGAAGAGGCCAGGTGTGATGCAGGTGGCAGGCAGGGAACAGAGCCTGTTATTGTTCAAATGTAAATTTATGCAAATTATACTGATTAGGATTGAAGCAAGCTTTTTTTTTTTTTTTTTTTAAAAAGCCAGAGGTCAGTGTTTCTGTGAGCTTTGGTGGAGTATAACTCACTATAGCTCATGGAGATGGCAGCTCTGCCCCTCTGGGAGCAGCCAGGTACCTCCCTCAGGAACCTGGCAGGCCAAAATCTGCTGTAAAATCCCCAGTTTTGTTCATCTTTGTTTTGGAAGTTAAAAGAACCTGAACAGCTTGATAATGGACAGGATTGACTGCTGGAATTTTCCATGTTTAGTGCTGGACAAGAGCCCAGAAAAGCCCTGCTCGATGGAGGGACAGGTTCTCTTTGGAGCTGCAGGGACACGTGCTCCTGCATCAGCCACGGGATGAAGCTGTGGGGAAAAATAATGTGCCCACAGCATGAAGAGTTCCAAGTTCAGCAGCCACAGAAACACACTCCAGGTCTCAGGTGATGCTCAGGGTGCTTTAGGATTTCCAGAAGGGATAAGCATGAAACCCAGCAGGAGTGAGTGCTTCGAGAGCACTGCTTTGCCTCCACCCAGCTGAGAGCCCTGGTCCATCAAAGCAGAAGTGGAATTTGGATAGAGGAGTAATCATTGCAAAGTAGCAAGGGCACAGGTAGCACAGCAGATGGGCCAGGGCCAGCACCAGCAGGAGGGCAATAGCACCATAACTCTTACTAGACTTCAAATAGCCCAAATTTTTACATATACATATTCTCTATTTTATAAATGTATATAAACAAATAATAAAAATGTAATCCCCCTTTCATTTCTCAATGTTTTCCCCCTTTATTTATCAAAAAATGTTTTTGCTGCTCTCTCCCAAATAAAAGCCTGTTTATGAGAGACATCCCACACATGTAAAATTCCAATGTCTGTCAAATAAAAAGAAGAAACAGATTTCTAACCACAAGTGGCTGTTGCCAGAGCAGCAGTAGCAGCACCACACAGGCTATTTATATGTGAGCATACAGAGATATTATTTTTTCTGCACCACCAGTCTCTATCACTTTTACTGCAGCAAAACTCTCACTGTCTTCCATTAAAAAAAACCAACAATTTCCACAGAATTTCACCAGTTTTAAACATCACTAGTAAAGTTACTTCTTGATTTACCTGTATGCTTTCTGTCTGCTTGGCCTATTATAGTCCCATCAGAAAACAGCTTTATTATATACACAGAAATAGTAAGATCAGAAATGCAGAGGTAAATAATAGCAGGAAATACCTGAAAAATGTGTCAGGGTACTCAGGTATACAGTAGACCCAGCATGTGGCAGGTATTAAAGGAGGTGCAGACTCAACATTGCCACAAAACATCAGCACAAAGTAATTAGAAACAGAGAGGCCCACGGAAAAATAAATACTCAATAATAGCCTGGATGTACCCAGCAGCAGGAAATGAGCTTCAGTGGGAGAGTGATCTGATTACACCAAATATAGACAAAAATAAGGAACAGTTGTTTCTTTTTAAAGGCAAAAACAAAGCAAAGATTTCTTAATGGGCAGATCAGTAGGGATCAAATTACCTCCTAATTTTGTATATAGGTATTTTATGTATGATATATACATATAATCTAGATATCTATATATTTTATTTATCCATTATCTATTCAGAGGGCTCTAGGGCTGCCCCAGCTGTCCTGGCAGGATAACCCAGAGGGACACGTCATGGGCACCTGCCCTGGTGACAGCACAGGGTTGCAGGGCATCTAAACCCACCCAGTCCATCCTGCTGCTCACCTTCGCCTGCTGCCCAGCTGTCCCGTGGACACAGGAATAGCTAAATTCCAGGGGTGGTCACATTTTTGGCAGGGTGCTGGCATAAAACCCCTTTTAGGCTTACCTTGGCACCGTGGCTGGTATTTGAGCCCTAAACCCATGGTGGAGCAATGCTGTTGGAGAGCACAAACCATAGGTGGGAGGAGTGGCCTGGGATAACCAGGACAGTGGCTACAACGTGCCCCAAAGACCCTTCCAGGAGGATTCCATGAAGGGTGTTGATCCTCATAGAGGAGGTTAAGGCCTTATTTCCAAGCAAGGTGTTTCCCTGACTGCTTCGAGCCTGGAAACTGCCCCGAGCAGCTTCTTGCACCTGAAAGCCTTTGCTCTGAGGCTTAATAAACTCACAAAGCACCAAAGTGCCACCAGCTGGGAAAGTTTTTCCATTACTGTCCATCCATGCTGAATTTAAAGGAGCAATGCTTTAACAGGTTATTGACAATTTTTTTCTTCTTGTCCCAATTAAGTAGTTTAACTTGGCAAGGCAGTTCAAACACCCCCATCCCACCCCATTCCTGCAAGCATTAGGCATGATTAGAGTCATGTTTTTGTTACAGGGTTCTTGCCATTAGTTTAGAGGTCTGGTAAGGATTTTAAATGGAAACATGGCACAAGAGGCATTTTTTACAGCAGCCCTTTGCCCACCCAGTGTCTCGATCACCACACTGGTGTTCCCTGCACGCTGACAGGATGCTCTGAGCCCAACCTCCAGCTGCCAAAGCCAGCAACTGCATCAGCATCTTCTTAATCACTGGCATGGGGGGCAGGGAGAGGACAGAAGGCATGAATAATAAACACAGCAAGGTGCATGAACAGCAGAATTGAAAGCAAATAACTAAAATGCTTCACTTTGATAAAGAAGAGTAAAATGCTTCTGGGAGCAGCAGTAGCACTGGCTCGAGCTGGGCAGATGCCAGTTATTCCCTGCTCCTTGCCCAGGACAGATAAGGGGGTGTTCCCAACCTGGTAACATTTTCCAGCAAAACCTCATTCATCAGTCTTCCTCCTTTCAGCTCATTTAGAAAATATTTACACTGTTGGCAGATAAGGGTCCTGAGATAGGGTTAGTTCTGCTGACACAGCGAGCTGGGAGCTGTAAAACCTCCGAGCTTCTGCCCAGCAGCTGTTTCAGGCCTCTCCCTCCTGCCCCAGCCTGGGATGCTGAGACCCCCACAGGGGTAAAGACCCTCCCCATGGCACCCAGCTGCAATGGGGCACAGTGTGGGGCTGGCAGAAATAACTTGCAGAGCGTCTGGGTAGGCAGCAAGGGGCAGCTGAGCTGGAGTAAATAGCCTGAAGCCCAAAGCAGGAGGGTCCTGCCATCGCTCCCAGCTGTGCAGCACCCACCAGACACTCCAGGGACCTTTGTTTTCCTCCCTGTGCAGGTCTTGGGGCAGATGGGTACCTGCTGGAAGTGAGGATCAAGTCTTTTTTTCTCTGGATAGCCTCAGGAATGCAGGATGTCGAGAATAACAGGGAGCACTGACAGGAGTGCTGCCCTGACTTCCATGCTGCTATGTATTTCCACGAGAAACTATGTTGGAGCTGAAAAATACTAATCAGAACCAAACACAGGAGCCTCCTAATTACACCAGTCTGGCTACTAAATGTAAATTGCCCCAGTGCTTGCTTTCAGCCCTGCCAGAGCCCTGGCTGACAGGTTACAGCTCTGTGCCAAAAGGTTGTCGCTTAACAGCACTGCAGCAGCAAAGGGGTCAAGAAACACAGAAGGGCATCAAAAATTGTTGTCTTGGCCTGAAAGTCACGCAGTTGGATAATGGATTATTTTTTACTCTTCTGCAGTTCAAGGAGTGGTATTTCCCAGCTCTTCTTGGCAGGAGAGTTAGAAATTAATTTGCTTTTTAAATGAAAGCTTTGTGAAATCGTGTCATATCAAAGGCTGAAGTTTTAAGCTAAATATATGGGAGGAGCTGTAGTGAGTCTAACCAAAGGTTCTGGACCCCAGTGCCCTCCCATCGGTAGGGGTCAGCCATACCTACAGGATGGCAGCAGCTCGTGGCTAGGGACTTGCCGAGCCAGAGCTGCTGTCTCTATGTTCAATAACCCTCTCTGGATTCCTTTCCTACTGTAAATTTGTTCAATTATTTCTCCAAACACCAGCAATTGCCAGGCTCGCAGTTATACAAAAGCAGCACATCTGTGAACCCAGCAGAAGGTGGAGCCAAATAAAGCAGGAATGTTCTGAAGCTGAGATGGATGCTGCTCTCCAAGGGGAAAGAGGGATGTCCAGAGAAGTGGGTTGTCTGACTGAGTATTGCTGGCTCTGACTGCGTCCCTCTGCTCCTCCTCCATAAGCAAAAGCACATCCATGCAGTAAAGCAGAATTTAAAGGCACAAAATGAATGTGTTTCCCTACCTCCTGCTGAAGCCCCCTTGGTCCTTTGGAGGAAAAAGCCTTCCATTAATTTTTTGCACAGGATCAATCCAAGCCCAGGGCTGGGCACAGGCATGAACGTGACCATGGCACAGCTGTATCAAAAACATATGTATTTTTAACACAATTATTAGATGAAATAACTATTATTTAAAATAAAAAACAAAGTGTGTATCATATATAGATAATGTATAACTACAATATATTAATATTTATATTTTAGATATATACTAGACATGTAACATGCATGTATGTATACAAAGGAATCATAATACATTTATATATTATATACATATATGTATAATTTTTCTCTCTCTCTCCCTATAAATACGGATCATTCCCAGGGAAAGCGTCTCCCAGAGGACAGGGATGATGGCAGCAGGGTGCTGACAGTGCTGCGCCACATCTGAGCTTGCACTGAGTGCTGAGCCACTGCACAGCTGCAAACTCCACCAGGGTACCTGCACAGTTACACACTGCAGCCACCGAAGTGCAACCGAGTATTCGGAGTCAATCCTGAGCACCAGGGATGGGATGAGCTGTATGGCCCTTGGAGGTTAACGGGGAGAGGAAATCTGCTTTTTCTCAGTGATTTCTGACCTTCCATCCCACCACCGAAAGCTCAGGAGGGCTCTTTTCCTCTCCCCCAAACACAACAAAGAGGTACAAAGCGACCAGTGTTTTTGCAGGTGCAGAATTATCTGTTGGGAGAGCAAACTGCAGAGATTGTGATAGAGAGCTGCAACTTTCCTGCCCACCTTTAGCAGGGAGCCTGTTTCCCACACCAGAACAGTAAACAAGAAAATCAAAGCCCATGAAATCAGAAACCAGGCAAAAACCTGGGTTTGGTCCAGTGTATTTTGGGGACCTTGTCTAAAGCTCCTTACGAAGCAGTGCCATTAGCAGGGTTGCCCTGAGAGGGCTCTTTGCCAGGGTGGGATTGCTTGACCCAGTGCAGAAAGAGCATTTTGCTGCTGTACACAAGACCTCAGGGGAGGGCTCTGCTTGCTAGTTGAGAAGCTACTGGTGCCTCTTGCCTAATTCTTCTGAGCAGCACAGTAAAAGG
The DNA here is from genome assembly GCA_013396755.1 of Sclerurus mexicanus. Taxonomy (NCBI): domain Eukaryota; kingdom Metazoa; phylum Chordata; class Aves; order Passeriformes; family Furnariidae; genus Sclerurus; species Sclerurus mexicanus. The sequence continues at coordinate 3,892,488 of VWZF01013053.1, forward strand.
AGTTAATGATTATAAGAATATCTACATGTGCTGTCCTGAGCTTTGCTAAGCCCCAGAAGCAGCTGGGGTGTCTAATTCCCTTTAAAACAAATGGCATTCCTGTGACAACCCCTTCAAGATGGTTTTACAAATCGACCTGAGAGATGTGAGCTCAAAACCGAGTCCTCCAGAGTGGTTACATCCTGCACCGTTACCCTGCCCTGGGGAAAGAGGGAAGATAAAAATCAGCATCAGTGCTGACCCTAGGCTGGGATCACACTGACAGAGGGGTGAGCAAAGGCGGGATGCAATTAAAATCCCTCCCAGTTTACCCATTGCTCTCCTTGCCAGATAGGTGCCAAACCACCAAGGTTTAAAGCTCTGTGTTTGAAGACATGCTGGTTTGCAGGGAAATGCTTTGCTGTAAGCCAGGGGCAGGGCTGGCTGCCCACACTGAGCAGAGTAACCTCAGCCTGGGCTGCAAACTGAACAAAGTGCTCATTGAGAATAAGCTGATGGGATGCTCCGACTCACTTGCTGAAGTAGCTGCCCAGAAGTATTACCGTCACGGGAAGGCACATGTTAGCACAGGCCAGGAGCAAACAGTGGATCTCTAGGACCAAGAACGGCTGGAATTGTTGACAGACTAGTTCTTGGTTGATTAGCCAAAATAAAAACATTCCTTAGAAACTCATCAGTTTTGGTGAAATATTTGCCAAGTCCGGAAGGTTGCCTCCCATATCTGTTTTCCTTGGCAGTTTATTTCACTGACTGGAGATCATTATTTTTCCTTAAATTTTAAGCACCCAACAGACACAAGACCCAAGGTGGCTCCTGGGAGCAAAGAGGAGGAAAGAGAAGAATTGTGACCCACAGAGGCTGTATCCCAGCTGTCTGCTAGATTCAAATACCCGTCCAGAATAATTCATAGGAATTCTATTGTCCGGTCTGACAGACTAATTAAATACCTTGAAAAAGCCACACAGCCACAGTCAGGTCACACCAGCTCTGCCCCCTCATCAGCAGAGATCCCCTGCCATTCTGTGCTGGCTGCTTCCTAAAAGCGAGCACAGACCCCAAAAGATGCTTCATTGTCTACTGAGAGGCAGTTTTTGCATCCCTGCCATCTGTTCACAGCCTGGGACCAACACCACGTCACACGACAGTGACAACAGTCACCCCGACTGGTGGGCTGCAGCCTCGAGGGCAGCACGTTTGCTTTGCAGAGATACCCAAGGACAGGGTCTCGTGTTCCCAGCCTGATCCCCCAAACGTGGTGCTGAGGCTTCCTCACACAGCTCCATAGTTGTGTAAGAGGAGCTGTGTCCAGCAAATGCCATCACACCCAGCTCCATGCCTGGAGCTTCCAATTCCCTAGAGTCATGGAAGACACACCAAGAAACTCCCTTGAATTTACCCTGGGCAGTAGTTAAACGCCAGCTTTTGCTCACAGTAGGGATATTTAAAATATCATAATTCACTGAAATAAGATGGAAGAAATTCTTTACTCAGAGGGTGGGCAGGCCCTGGCACAGGGTGCCCAGAGAAGCTGTGGGTGCCCCATCCCTGGAAGTGTCCAAGGCCAGGTTGGACAGGGCTTGGAGCAACCTGGGATAGTAGAAGGTGTTTCTGCCCAAGGAAGCAGGCTGGAACTAGATAAGCTTTAAGGCCCTTTTAAATCCAAACCATTCTATGATTCTGTCATTCTACTGTTACGTCTCTCTCCTTTGATTCTGATCCAAGGTACCAGGACAAATGAAAGATGATCACCCAGCAAATGAAATTTCCTAATGACTCCCTTGATGACTCCCTTGAAGGTCTTGGCCAGCACAATTTAGGTGGATGCATCAACATGTACAAAAAAAATGCACTGCCCTGATGAGGGAAATATTTGCTGTAATTTGTTTTGCAGGCACTTAGCAAAAGCAAAATAAGAAGAAATGGGGAGAGCACCCAGCAAAGTAATACGAAAATGGATATTCTGGCAACCTCCAGAATGCACACTTTTAATGCAATTAGAGCGCAGAGTGGATGAGGGACCCTGGGCCCAAAGTAGCCAAACCCTAGTTGTGTTTTTTAACATTGAGAAAGATGGGTCTGCACTTCTTAACTCTTATTCCAGACAGGCAGTGCAATGGAAAATCACGTGGCAGAGATGAACATCTTCTTTGTCAGCACTCTCCAGCAAATGGTGCTGTAAGGGAACTATCCCGTGGTCCCCTGTGTGCAGCCTGTCCCTGGCACTGTGCATCCCCAGGGGAACACACCCCGGGGCTGGGGCTGCTCCCCACAGCCAGCCCCAGCTGTGGGAACATTCACATCTGTCTGGAGCCAGGCACCTCTCGATTCCTGCCTCAGGCACATCTGGCTTGAGCCCATTGAGTTCAGGAAAATGCATCCCCTTGGGCATGAGGTCGTGCTGACAGGTGGAATTATTCCTTAATTAATGATTCCTTTCTCAAAAAATGGCTAGTTCCAAAATAGCATAATCTGTGTGGGACCTATTTGGACAGATGGCTCTGGGACATGCTGTGCATCCAGGAGCTGACCCATCATGCCCGATGCCATTCCCAGCTCATCTCCTGGTGCCTGCAGTGTCCTGGACAGGCTGTGTCCAGGGCTCAGCCAGCCTGGCTGACCACAGCCATGTGCACTGCTGGTGAGCGCAGCTTTGCCATGACATCCCTGGGAAGAAAGAGTTCTTCCTGGCTGACTGCAAACCAGGAGCCCATCAGAGACACTTCCAGCACATCAGCCACCACCCAACACCTACAGTGGAGCACCTGAGCTGCAGTGAGCACTCGGAAGCTTTGGAGTGAAACAAGCTATAAAAACATATAAAAAAGACAAAACTTGCCATACTCTGGACACGCCGCACTGTGCTGGAAGCAGGAATGCATCGGCCTTCACCACCTCCATCCCCATCTCAGCTGTGTCAGTGGTTACAGCTGCAGGTCTGAGCACAATCTGTTCCACAAGTGACTGGAAAATACATTACAGCTGTGATGAAAATGGATTTTTCTTTTCTTCTAAACCTACTGTGAAATATGAATTGGGAATTCATTAGCTATGAGCTGCTGCAAAGTAACGTTCCTCTTAAAATATCCTGTAGTCTCCTGGCTCCAGAGGACCTTGGTTAACTGCAGACAGAGCAGAGGGGGTCTTTCATTTTTTAAAATGTCCTGGGAAGGATCATTAGAAATTACTTACAGATTCTTTCAGAGGCTTTTTAATTTTCATTTGCAGACTCTAAGTGAAGAGAGGACAAAGGGGAATGGCTTTAAGCTGAAGGAGCACAGATTTAGATTAGATAATAGGAAGAAATCCTTCCCTGTGAGGGTGGGCAGGCCCTGGCACAGGTTGCCCAGAGAAGCTGGGGATGCCCCATCCCTGGAAGTGTCCAAGGCCAGGTTGGATGGGGCTTGGAGCAACCTGGTCTAGTGTAAGCTGTCCCTGTCCACGGCAAGGGGGTGGAACGAGATGAGCTTTAAAGTCCCTTCAAACCCAAACCATTCTATAACTCTACGTGAAGAGCAAATCTGCAGTGGCATTGAGTCATGAAGTAGAGGGTGCCACAGGCTCTGCCGCTCACAGAGACAGGAGTGGGGAGACAGAAGAGCATTGGGGAAAGCAGGCTGTGTCTGTGCTTTATCCTTGTCCCAAGACCCTCCTGTGGGATGCTCAACAGCTTTGGACGCAACGAGCAGCATTAGTCCTTGGGACTTGCTCAGGTTCCTGCAGGTCCACCCAAGAGCCAGTAACACCCAAGACTGTGTGAGAACAGGCAGACACAGCCTGGATATTCCTGCCAGGAAATCACTCATCATGCTGAAGTCTGTTTTTCAAGCAAATAATGAACAGTCCTGCTACTCCAAGGTCTACTCAGAGCCCAGTGTAAGCCATTAAACCACATAGGTGGCTATACATCTCTGCTCGTCCCAAAGCTGGGGCATGGGCTGCCTCTGTGGTCAGGTCCCAGCCACGTTTTGATTTCAAACAACCCAAAATTCCCGGGATAACCAGATCCATGGCTTTGACTCAGGCCCCTCACAGTCCCCATGCTAGAGAGCTGCCAGGGTTCTTATCCAGAGAGCCCAGCAGATGTGACTGGGTGGCTTCCAACACCATCATCCAGTTGTAGTTAAACAGCTGTACGATGAACCATGAGGGGGTAACTCAACACCACCAGGGCCAGAGGAGCTTTTGAAGTCAGCACTTATCACCTCTGTCTGTCAGCCACACAATTAAACCTTTTTCCCCCCCACAAAACAGCAGATGCCAAAACAAACCGAATATCCCCTGTGACTCTCTGCTAATCACTGAACAAACCCACTACGAATGTGACCCCAAACCCTTGTGCAGGTTGGGGATAGGGATGAGCTGGGGAACGCAGGGTCTTGAAAGTGGGAGGTCTGTGCTTGGGAATGGCTGTGCTGTGCTCCACAAGTGAAGGGATGCATCCAAACAGACACAGAGGTCCCTGGCATATTCCCCTGCCTGGCCTGCCCACCTCCCACCACGCTTCCAACAGGTTTTGGACCTATTTGCCAGCATTGTTCCGAATTTGGCCTGGCAGTAATGCTCCCGGAGCACTGCATTTGTTCAGATTTCAATAAAGGGCTGATTAACCAGGTACGGAAACGGGGAGAGAGGCAAGAGCCTCTGATGGCACCAGGGGACACAGCAGGAGCAGCAGAGACCCATGGAAACCCATGGGGACCTGGGGAGGGAGAGGTGGCACGGCAGGACACGGGACCCATGGCACCGGGCAAACCACAAACTGCCAGCTTGGCTGCTCACAGAACAAGTTATTTTCATGAGCATTTAACAGAAACTCAGGAATGGCACGAGGATTTCATGAGTACCTAAAAGAGAAGCTGAAATCTCCTTTCTCCTGGCTGCAGGTGCATTGATTTCCCTCAAAGTTTAGAGGCCAGACAGCTCCAAAATCCAACACCTCTTGACAAGCAAGAAGCTGTGGGCTGAGAATTAGGAAGAAGAAACGTGTGAGGTCTTCTTCAAAGCCCGAAATGTCTTCACAGCTGTAAAGACAAGATCTCCTTGAACAAAAGAGTCACTCCCACCTCTGCTGTCACTGACCTGATCTTTTTACTTGGCAAAACCGTTGTCTGGAGAGCTGATAAAACTCACATGACAAGATGTGCCTGGAGCAAAATCCTTCCTTACAGGTTTTTGGTAGAAAAAATATGCTTCCCTCAAAAAAGTTTGAAACCAATCAATTAAAAAGGAATTTCAAAATAATTCAAAAGCAATTTGCATTTTGGTTGTTCGGTTTTTCCAGCTCATTCCAAAAGGAAAATACCAAAATAAGATACTAACTCCTATCAGTACGGATATTTATTTCTGTTGGCGTGGTGCCTTCATGCCAGTCTTTTGAAAATGGTGAATATATCCCCACCTGGAGAGCTTACAGTGAGAAAAGCGAGAGCCTGAAGGAAAAACTGACAGCAGATAACAATAAAAACAACCATATCTTTTTGTTTGGAACTGACATTTTCTTCTGAAAACGTGAAATGAAAAATGTCTTGTTCAAGTGGGAAAGCAACTCAAGAAAGCCAGTCCCTGCCAAGAAGCCATCCCACCTGCCCCAGAGCAGAGCGGGTGGGGGTGAGCTGAGCACTGTGATGCTCAGCCACCCAGCCCAGCTCTGCTGCCTCCCCCTCCCTTTTCTTTCTTTCTTTCTTCCTATTTTTCTTCCTATTTCTTCCATCTGCCTGGGGCTCTCCTCCCAGGAGAGCCAGTATTTTACACCAGCTCATAGCTAGTAAAGTCCCACCAGGCTCTTCCCTCATTATCCCTAACGGATGATCCACCATCAGGATCATCCTCACTCACCCTGCGGTGCTCTGGGATGTCTCTGAGCTCTCTGAAGATCCAGCACTAACACGCTCCTCTGCACCCAGCTTTCATAGAATCATAAAATTGTAGAATGGTTTGGGTGGGAAGTGACCTTAAAGATCAGTTCCAACTCCCCTGCCATGGGCAGGGGCACTTGCCACCAGACCAGGTTGCTCAGAGCCCCGTCAAGGCTGGCCTCAAAAAAGGCCTTTCCTACAAGGCTTTTCACCAGGTTCTTCCTCACCAACTCTTCCCACCCCTGTTTGCTTCATTTTCCCCAATGGTTTCACTTGGAAGCAAAATGCTTCATTTCCCACCCTGCCTGTGCCCCCACCCTCCCACTGCCAGGCACCAGGGGCCACCACCAGTGCTGGCATCCTCCCTCTGGGTATTGTGCATCTCCACTAACGAAAACTAGAATATTTTAAATTAAAACCATCTCCCTCATATATATTCATCACTACAAACCACAGCAGATGCTGCATCTCTCAACACGTTCAGTGAAGACAAAGTCTCAGCAGCAGCTTTGACTCTCCAGATGCTGGCACAGAGGTGCCTCCTCCCGCTCGCTGGTCCTGGCCAAGAGGGATGATGGATTTTACAGTATCACAGCCAGATCTGCAGTCACAGATGACAGCTCTGGAGAAGGCTTCACTGCTGACTCCTTGTGAGCTTTGAAAGATCCGTAGTAATTATTTTTCCTTAAGAAAACAGATGATTTAATCCTTCTGCTAGGGCTGCAGTTAGTTTTCCTAAAACTGTTGCTTTTCAAATGAATTCAGAAAGCAAATAAGGCTGTCTAGGACCATTCTTCAAAATCATTCCCAGTCATGTATTTCAAACCCTACATCATATTTTCAGAAGAAAACAGATCAGATTTCTGAAGTGCTCAGTGGGTGCTGCTGGCTGCTAGAGAAAGGGGGATGTTTTCTTGAGCCTCAAAAGGGAGCAGCAGATTTTACACGATCTAACACATTGGAGGTAGGTGCCAGATACGTGCTTTCCCTGAGTTTTAGGGGTTTGATGAGGCAGCTAAGGAAAAGCCTTACTTTTTCAGGTGGAAATGCCTTCTGTGAGAGGCACTGCGGAACCAGCTCTCCAAAAATTCGCTCCAATTTCATACGATTTGGTGTAAATTAGTTTCATCAGTGACAATTAAGCAGAAATGCAACCTGAAAGACCTCTAACCTTTGGACATCAGCAATGCAGATGGCTCTTCTCTGCAGCTGCTCTGCAGATACCATTAAATGGTTTGGGTGGGAAGGGACCTTAAAGGACACCTAGTTCCAACCCTCTGCCACAGGCAGGGACACCTTCCACTAGGCAGCTGCTTAATCAAATGATTTAACCTTTCTGTGACTATACATAAATAACCCCCCATTTAGAAAGCAGTGTATTTCTGAAGCTTCTCTGGTTGACTTTACAAGCACTTACATTTGGCAGGGAAAGTCATGGTCATGTTAAAACCAGTGGAGGTTTTCCCCAGCAGCCCCACACAACACCATTTCTCCCACTGAGCAGAGATGATCAGGATCCCGACTGAGTCTTTATCTATGGATTTAATAATTTTATTCCCTGAAATAAGAGAGCATAACTTTATGAGGATACTAGAGAAGTATGACTTATTTCTCTCAAAAACAACAAAAAAAAGCAGTTTGAGGGAGGATACAACTGCCTTTTATAAGTAAATAAGGAATAACAGAAGAAAGGAATTATGCTAACAACCCAAGAACTAGTGGGAAGGAGCTCAGCATAAATTATTCAGGATGAAAATGAGAAGTTTCACCCCATTCGAGTAAATCTTCATAAAAACAGCAATTCTTGCCTCCAGTTAGTCTAAAATACCACAGGTGGGAGAAGGGAGGGGGAACTTACTGAAATCTCATTCTGAAAGGGAACAGCAGCAGCAGGGTAAAAGCCTGTTTACACAGGGCAGCAAGTCCAGGACCAAAATCCAACACAAATACACACACTACAGATTACCTGGCAGTCTTGGGGACAAATGGCCATCATGCCTGGCTCCTCTAGTTTGTGTTTCCTATATTACTGCCATCAAGCATCCTTGGGCATTTTGTAGGATGGTCTGAATGCAAATTACAGGAAGGTCAGAGTGAAAATATCTTAGTTTAGTAATCTAATAGGTTTTTTAACTGCCTTATGAAAAGAAATGTCTCCGTGAAACTTCAATGAGGCAGCACTGTGGCCTTTGTCTAAACTCAGGGTCGGAGCACAGGAAAGACTGGGCTGGCTGACTGTAGTCTGAGTCCAATTTAAATGTCAAAACCAGAAGAAAATGCTTGAGGAATGAAGCGTTCACTAGTCTTATCATTCTCTCACCATCTTAAAAGCAAGCAATGCTGGTAACCTGCGATGTTCTGATCAGAAAAGTTTCCTAGAAAGCCAAAAATAAGCATAATTTTCAGGTGGAGAGTGGTTTTGAGCAACGTCCTGCTGGCACAGGGGGCTTGAAGGCAGCCCCTCGCTCCCAGGGCTTTGAATTGCACCAGAGGCATTGACAGACACATCTCCCTTTGCTCTCCAGCAAATACAGCATCTGAGGGACAAGCACCACCAACCTGCAATACATTCCTTGAACTCGCAATTCGTCTTTAATTGTAGCACTCATCAAAGCAGTTTTTAGCTGTTAATTCTCACAAAGCCCTCACAAGGCTGTAACACCCCGTGAAAACAAAGCGGGCAGAGACTGACTGATCAGCACAGGGTACGTCACAGCTCAGCAGAAGGAGCCCTGTCCTGACCCAGATCAGTTGCGTTGCTGTTTCATAGCAAAAACAAAAAAATGCAAAATCATGGCCTGGAAGTGTGTGCTCTGGTGAAGCGCCAAGTGCCAACCTTTGCTGTGCAACCAGCTCGTGGGTACCCAGGATTGCTCTCTGCAGCTCCCACCCGTCACCCTGCATCACAGGGCTCACTGCAACAGGCAAAAGTGCTCCATGCGATGGGAAAATCCAGCTCGAAAGGTCTGGAGCTCACTGTGCTTCTTTCTTGAGGTGGTTTGGTCCCAGCAAGTCCTAACAACCGACTCCTGCTTTGGTCCTGATGAGTAATGGTGACCCAGGATCTCCTCCTTCCCACCCTCATGAGCTCCCCTCTAAAACCAGATCCTGTCAGATAAGCCCGTCAGCTTCTCCGTGCAGAAAACATGGCATGACCAGATTTTTCTACAGCCATCCCAAATCTTTTCCCCTTTAGCCACCCCAGACCCAGAGGGTCAGGGCTTCAGGGCACATCCCGCTCCCACATGCCACTTGCAGAGGAAGCACTGATGTTTGACCATGGAACTTTCACTGGTGATAAATCCCTCCTCACACACCTGGATTATCCTTTAATGAGCGTCCATGGATCAGCTTCTGTCCAGTTAAGCATGAGTTTTGCAGAGCCACCTTCACCCACCTAGATGGAGGAGCTGGCCTATGGAAAAGCCAGGCTTGCTTGGCTCAACACACCCCTTATCGACAAGGACAATCCTCACAGTGCTTTCTGTCCCTCTTGCCCAAACAAGAAACATTTCTGTGCAAGCCAGGCAATGTGCCTGCAGAGACAATTCCACCCTGGAGATAACATGGATACAGCTGCCTCTGTTCCCTGGGAAATCTGCTGATGGGAGAGAGGGTCTCACACGGGGGAGCTGCTGTTTGGGGCCATCCAAACTGATGGTGCTGATTACGTGATATGAAGCAGCGCGGGCCAGGCTTGCTTTCCCAGTGAGCCGGAGCAGCGAGGCTGGAGGGAGTCAGCATTTTGTATCTCTCCATGCAGAGTTTATCTGAGGAAAAGGCACCAAGGACGGGCTGCAGACACAGGGCAGGATGAGAACAGCCAAGCACAGTGATATCATAACACGCTCCCTGAGTCATTAGCTATGACTCCTATCTTTGCTTGGGGTAAGAGACAAGGGGTTGTAAATAGATGCCGTGAAGAAACGCCAGAGGAGAAGGCTTCAATTTTACTGACGAGGCGATTGCTGATTAACTATTTTGCAGCTTGGTCTGTACTGAGGGTTACATCTGAACACAAAAATCCTTAAACATGTCAAGCGTGGGCATCCAGGGAACCATAAACTGCACAGCAAAGACCTTATCCCCCTCCGAGTTCTTAGTGTCCTGATGCTGCCCAGCATCTCTGAGGTCTGGGGTTGGATGGTTTTGCATGGCAGAGGAGGTAAAGGCACACATCACCTGCTGATAGGAGCTAATTAGTGGAACCAATACGCCCTTCTTCTGAAGATATCCAAAATCCTTAGTGATTTTTCATAGCTAAATGGTTTTGACAGGCTTTTCAAAATGATGGAAATCTGTTTAACTGAGGAGTAAATAAGTTTGTGCAGATCTAAGGACAGTAAGGTGAGGATTCATCCTCAAAATGAGCTCCTCTGCAATCTCTATTGCTGAAAGTTCCAGAACCCATCAAGTAACAATAAAGGAGTAAATAATAAAAGTAATAATCCATGGAGCAAAATGCTGCATTTCCTCTCTCTATCAGCCCTGGAGCCCAGCTTGCCGTGCCACGGCAGCTGAGCCTGATTTCTGCTAACACACGCATCCCTCCCTCCTTAGGTATCGCACACCGTGACGTTCCCTCCAAATCGTTTTCCCCGAGCATTGCTTAGCAACTCATTTCTGGTTATCCAACTCTAGGCAGTTCATCCTAATGACCCTGCTGGGCTTTTCTTTTTCTTTTCTTATTTTTTTTTTTTCCCAGCTCTTCTCATGCAGCTTCTTCTAGTGAGGAACTGCAAGTGGCAGCAATTCAAGGCTCTGGGCAGAGACCGTGGTCCCTGCAGGTCACCCTGCTCTCCTTGCTCTGCATGGGGGCCTGCAGGATGCTCATGGGCAGCCAGCACAGCTCCCCAGGTCCAAACCACCCAAAATCTGCAGTCCTTTAAGGTTCTTCCTCTGCATCCCTCCATCTTGACCCATCCAATCTTTTTTACCATTTTTAAAAGTTGTTTGAGCGTTAAATGCCTAAACCTCTCACTCCCTTGCTGGTGGAATGACGGGTCACAAGTTGAGATTGCTCTGTCTGGCATCCCCACACAGCCCAAGGCGCTGCACCCTGGTGCAGGCAGCAGGTCTTCCACCGCTGAGGAAGGTCTGCTTTGTAGATTGCCACACAGGCTTCTACATTTTTCCACACTATAGAAGGCATTAATTAACATGCACATGCAAATTACGCTGGAGAATTGTGTGAGAAGAGACTGTCATCGAAACTAGAAAGAAAAGTAGGAGATATTTCCTAATAACATGCATTCGCATCAAAGTGTGCTTCTGGTCAGACCATTAACTGCAAAGCACCACTCATTCTGCAATCCAATATTTGGAGGATTTAGACATCTCATGCCTTCTTGTGCCAGAGGAATATTTCAGTTCCCGCATCAATCTCTTTCACCTTCCTCGTCACCACCACAGTGACAGTCCCTTTTCATGGTTTGTAGCATCTTGCCAGTTTCCTCAGGCGGAAAATTCCCCTTTCTGAGTCACAGTAGAATTTCTCAGGCTGCAGAGCAGCCAAAGCCTCCCCCGGCTTTCCAGCTCTCTGCATCATTTGACAAAATCTTTACCCCAGCTTGAGGACAGAACTGCAGCCCCATAAACAGCCTAAACATCAGGGGATGTCTGCTAAACTTGGTGCTTTTCAAGCTACAGGTGAGCTTATCTTTATGCTGCCAGTCAAAAGTGTGCATGGGCAAAGGCAGGTCATGAGTGCTGTGGCCTTAGCTACTGAACCCATATGGTGATGGACATCTTAGATGATCTGCAGGTGTGGAGAACACAACTGTGGCTCCAGACAGAGCAAATGTTGAATTTCAGGATGGATCTAGGGTCCCCTGAAACATCAGATCATCTCCACCCTGAAGGTCAGAGTTTACACATAAACCTACCGATAAAATTCTACTTCCCTGGGACTAACAGATAAAAGCAAACAAACCCTACTTATTTTAGAATGATCCTGACTGAAATCCACAGGGATGTGGTAGATCAAGCCTGACTTTCCTGGGCAGAAAAGTTGTGGCATCAAGCAAGCAAGGGCTGTGCCAGCTCTTCCATCCCAGCCAGGTTGCGTGACCTCTCCAGGCTGGGCAGCCTCAGCAACACAGGGGAGCCTGTCCTGGGCTGTGCAGTGATTGTTTTTTTAGTGCAAAACCAGTGGCACATGGCTGATAAAAAACATCGGGAGCTTCCACACGGCCCAGCGTCAGATGACCTGAGTGATGAAAGCCAGGGATTTCCTTCCTGTATGTGATCTGGCTGCACTGTGTCATTAAAATCAGCATATAACGTGGAAGGGAGGGTGAGGGGACTGGGCAGCACAGCTGGGACCCGCAGCAGGACAGTCATACGCCACCATCAGCAGCTGCTGGTGCTTCCCTACTCAGCCTTGAGCTGCACCATTGTTTAGTGGGGAGTCATTCCTAGGCAGGACCTGCTATCTACTAGCTGTAAAATTTGGGGCAAATGGCTTGGTTTTCTTGTTTCCAACAGCCTGTAACACTAGCTCCTTGTGTATGTCCAGAGATGTTTTGAAGAGGAAAGTAAGACCCTTGGGGAATATAAGGTGTTTGGTACCCACTTCCCACTGACACTTAAGTACAGCTGGTATCTGGAGAGAGCAGAGCAGAATAACTAAAGTCATTACCCTTTGTCCTTTAAATGGCACCCTTCTTTGCTTGTTTGTTTGGGTTTTTTTTCTGTTTTATTTTCAGGCGTGGAATCCAAAGGAAGTGGGGAGCAGCAGGACATTAAACCCCTGTCTGTTCTCAGCTGACTGTGCAGGCACCTTGCAGCAGGGGCCACATCATCCCAGCTGGCAGCGAGGCACAGCCTGTCCCGGGCTACAGACACCAATCCCTGGAAAAGGAGGCCAAAATATGGCTCAAAATCTGCAGCCGTTTGGTGAGTAGTTGTAGTCTGTGGTTATTTCAGCTAGTAAAATTGTAATCCTCTCAATGACTGGTCCAAAAATAGGTTATGATTTTGGAGAGAGACAAAAAGCATCCGTGGTGCTTCTGGGGTCATTCCCCACCCCGCAGCCTCGCTCTGCTTTCCAAAATAAGGAGCTTTGCCGTCAATGCATGGCTGCAAATGCTCCCGCTCCAAGGTAATTAGGGCAGGAGATAAATATGCATGGTGGCCGTGGGTCCCCTGCCGTCAGGGGCATCTTGGGACAACACTTCTTTTAGTATAAAAATATTACTGCAATCTCCCCGCTCTGCAGCTTAATGTAATAACGTCCCTCTCGAGCAGAGCACTGGCAGATGCGCAGCGGCTAAATGGATTTTGCAGCCTGAACCAGCCACCCAAAGAGCCCAAGGGAAAAGCAGAGTCCCCTCCAGCACCAGGGGACTGCAGGGGTGGTGGCAGAGGCCAGCTGGGGAGGCTGGAAGGGCACTGGGAGCATCAGTGATCCCACACCCTTGGATGGGGGTCCCCTGCCCCTTCAGGAGCAGGAGCTGCCTCCTCTGCTCATCCTGAGCTCATCTGCCTCGTGGCAGACAAAATGTAATGGAAATGCCTTGCCGTGACGAATTTATTTTAAATTTCCGCAAATTGAATAAAGTCCAGCAGGGTGAAGAGTACATAAGAAGCCCTGAGCACACAGGGTATTTTCAGCATCACCACATTTCCCATGTGTGGTGAGCCCAAACGCAGACCCTGCACCCTGGTTTCCCCTCTCGAACCAGGCAGTGCAAGACCTTGACCTGTGTTTCACCCTTCTCGTTGCCTCAGCCTTGAAATGGCTCAACCAGCTTAAGGTCAGAAGAGTTTTGAGGCAAGCAAAGAGTGTCTTAAAGAGACTCTGAAAACATTAACAACAACACTGTCCAAAAATGTGAAATTCACTAGCTGATTAAGTCATACAGCAGAGTAATAATTTGTTTTAAATGTAAGCTGTAGCATAATGCCTGGATTGCCAAGTCCACATCTTTTTCAGTCTCCAGAAAATCCCTTTCTACACTCGATATTGGCATCAGCCAGAACTTCAGGGTATTCATGCGGCTGTGAAGAGACTCCCATGTGGACAGCCCGTTCATGACAGTGTTCAAGGCCAGGCTGGATGGGACTCTGAGCAACCTGGTCTAGTGGAAGGTGTCCCTGTCCATGGCACGGGGGTTGCCATGAGATGATCTTTAAGTTCCCTTCATACCCAAACCATCCCATGAGTCTATATTCTGTCCCTCTCAACACTACCCAGCTTTTGCATTTTAACTGGCGCCCACTGGCACACAAGACTGATACTCCTGATCTTCAAAGCAGACACTGCTCAGTCACACCATTGAAAAAGCAACCTGGAAGCTGCCTCAAGACACTGAAATGACCAAAGATGGATGGAGAGGAAAAAAATTAAGCAAGAGCAGGAGCAGCAGCAGGTGTTTCCTGAGAATGGCTATGGGGTAATGACATGTAAAACTACATTTTGAGCCAGTGTAGGGCACCAAGTAGAGAAATCACACTTCAGACTACAAACAGGAACCTCTTCCATCTTCTTTTCTCCTTTTCCTCTAATAAAATTATTTGCTCTGAGCGCCGCAGAGGTCACAAGCACAGCCACGTTTCAGTGCGAGTCCCTCACCCACCCAAGCGCAGAGGGACTATTTGCTGGCTAGTTTTCCAGGTCCCTTTGTGAGTCTAATTAAAGCTTTCCATTTTTCGATGTGAGTTGCAGAGCTGCTAATTAACTGCTGAAAATTACACTGAGGATCCAGTATCTGCTTGCAGCTACCTCTGCTCATACCTCAGTGCTCCTCAGCTTCCCAGGGTGATTGCAGGAGTGCAGTGAGAGCAGAGATACAGAGAGAGGGGGGAAAACCCCCCCCCCAGTAACTTTTGAAAACACTGGTGGCTTGGGAATGCCTCTAAACTGAATTTCACAGGAAGAAATAACAATAATAATAATAAAATCTAAAAAAGTTGGATGTCCAAAGTAGAGTGCAACCCAAACCCACCAAGCGTTATCCTCTCTGTGCATCCAAAGGCAGAGGGGACCACTTCCATTTTTTGTGATTCCCCTGCAATCCTCTTTTCACAAAAATAAATAAGGAAAAAGCAGTATCAGATGCTAAAAGCGCTTTTAGTTCTCCTGTCTCCAATATGCTGCCGGCCCTGACGTGGAGAAAGAGGGGAACACTTGTTTAGATGAAACTTTATATGCCGTGAGTCATCCTGCCTGCAAGTAATCCTGAAACCCTGGGACCGGGACTCTTGATTTCTGATGCACGGGACTATTCAATAATAAGATCCCTGTGGGAGTATAGGAAACAAACCCCAAGTCCTTGTGGAGCACAGGAAAATGTGCAATGGCAACTGCCCCTTGAAAATGTGCTGCTTTTATATGACTTGTGTTAATTTTCTGATTTATCATCTCAAATGGACACAGTCACAAGGTCAGGAGGTAGCTAACAGCACATGAAGTGCTGTTGCTTGAGGAGCTTTTCAGAAAGAGCTGCAGCCAGGGTGCGGGATGCTCTTAATTAAGATATAACCTTAAAAGGCTTTTCTTGATGAAATGCCAAAAGTTGGAGCACTAGAGGATGAACCAAGAGATTTGGGCGAGACGTCTCACCAGTGGAAATGGCTTAATGAGCTGCCCTTAACCCACCAACAGAGCCACTGAGATATCTTGCAAATATCAGCAGAAAAGAGGATCGCACTGAAATCCTGGCTTTTCTTTTCTCCTGGCTCTGTTGACCTCCTGGAAATCCCCAAGCAGCCTGAAGGACCACGGCTATCCACAAGCCTCCTTCTTGCTCCTTGGAGAGCTGTGCAGGCTGACCCTTGCTGCCAGGCTGAAGCCTTGCCTTCATGAGATTTGTTTTCTGATGCTCTTTGCGGGTAAATTTCACAGGAGCTTTGAATACAAAACCATTGGAAAATCTAACTGTGGTTGATTAAATATTTGCCTGAGCAGGAACATGACCAAACCACCTCATCCCTCCGTAACTCCAGAGAAATCCATGAGTCAGCGCAGCGACACTTCCTATGGGTGCTCCTCTGGGAACCTGGGGCTTCAGGAGGGTCTTCCAGGGACAAAGAAACCTTTTTTTGGTGGTCATGACTTGCTGAAGAGTTGAAACACACTTTTCAGTCGGCCTCGGCTGTTGTTGCGGAGCTGGTACATGTTGTTTGTGCTTTGCCCACTAAGTGGAGCTGGGGACTCTCCCATCCTTCCCCTCCCGGGATGGTTCCAAGGCGCTTCTTTCCCTCCCTGGACCAAGTGACAGGGTCATGTGCTGGCAGCGTGGCTGCAGCTCACACAGACAGAGCCACTCTGGCCCAGGCGTGATGGCACCACTCACTTTCCATCACTTAAGTCAGAGGTCTTTCCTCCCTTTTCTACAGAGAGGACGTGGTTTTGAACCCAATTGATGCACCCTTGTGTGAGGACAGGAGCACTGCCACTTTTGGAGGGTGGGGAGTGCCAGAGCTTCCTCCTTTAACACTCTCCTGCTTCAGTTTTTTTCCACAAATTCCGCTAATTAGCCTCTCCAATATCTACAGGTACTGACAGAAATATCTATTAACACAGAGGATTTTCAGGAACCTCCTCGTAATGTGGTCCCTTGTTGAGTTTTTTTTAATGTCTGTTTTATATAAACCATTTAAAAATAACTATAGATAATATGGCAGGTCAGCAACAAAAATATTTCTATTATTTGCCATGAAGATCAACTCAACCATTAAGACAAACTATTTGTTTTGCTAGATACCATCCAACACCTGTACAAGTTTATACATTCCCAGCAAATATTCCCATGGAATTTGGGAAAGCAGCTGAAGATGGATGAATTAATCTATACGCCACCACCTTTCCTGCAGCCAAAGATCACATAGAAAAAACTTCATAAGAGAACAGAGCGTGTCTCTAGAGAAAAGAGAGAACACGCAAGTAAACCAGGATAAAATTACAGCTTTACAAAATTCATTGCATTACCCTGCAATGGAAAGATAATTAGGAAATTGGTTTTGTACTAATGATTCATATCTAGCTGGGCAGGAGCTATGTCAGGAACAGGACTTTAATTTGACATAATACTGCAGTATGAAACATGGTTTGCTATATTTTTGTGCCCAAGAGTTAGATATTCCCAGTGTGGTGCCTCTGCTCTCCCATCCTTTCTCTCCAAATCACCATCTCAGACAAGGGAATTTGGAGATCATCACCTGCACAACCCAAACAGCAGCTAAATGTCCTTAACGTTGTTTGCAACGAGGCAGGTTCAATCCAAAACTGTTGGGCTGGTGCTATTACTTTCCATGGAGCCAACTGTGATTTTTGAGACTCAATTTAGTACAATATGAACTTCTAATCGGTGAGGCTGGATAAAATCTCTAAGATCACTGATACCTTATACTGATTCACATGGTGCACCTACCCGGAGCAGTCTCTGAAAAATATCTCTGATGCTGGAGTTTCCTCCTGAATATCCCTTTCCTGGAAGTCAAAATTTTAGGATAAGTTCAAGCCTTTCTATTCAGCTGCAACAAACCTTTCCCTTCAAATTATGTCAGCACGTTGACAGTGCTGTCTGAAGCAATACTACTTTGCAAACCAAGTGTCTTTATGCAGCAGATATCTCTTACTTGCCTCTACAAGGGGTTTCTTTGCAGACAAAATATTTGCTTGACAGAAATTTACAATTTCTCATGGAAACACCATCCATGGAAACCATACTACTGATATCTGATGAAGGCATACTGGATGTGGTTGATCACTATGAGGAATATGTTGATGTTTAGTTCTTCAGCTTATCAAACAAAGTCTACTTGTTTTTCAGTGATCACCACACAGTTACGTGGCAAATAATGAGTTCTCTTCAGTGTGTAATAAATTTAATGGATATAGAAGTATTTAATGAATGGTAGATTTCATCTTTTCCCCTTTTCTTTGCTTCCCAGATTTATAATGACAGCTTCTTTCTCAATAATGGCCTCGAGGCACAAGGATTGCCTTGGAGGAAAGTAAGTTCATCGTACATCAGGTCCATCCTAAAGTGCAATAGAATATACTGAATATTATATACTTACATAAACTAAAATGAGAAATATCCTATTAGTCAGTTCCTTTTAATCTAAGAAAAGAGAAAAGGATTTCATGGCATGGAAAATTTGCTAATATATTGAACCATATTGCCATTATTGCTTTATTGCCAGTTATCACAGGGCTCTTATCAGCACATCCACTTGGTAAATGAATAAACCCTTTCACAACACACAGCTCTGGATAACTGTGGGATGGGACAACTGGTCCCATCTCTGGAGCTCTCCAGGCAAGGCAGTTGGAATTTGCCCTGCCCTCAGGGACACACCAGCGGGCACTCACCCATCTGGGCAGCACTGTCGTCCTTGCAGGTTTTACACAAAGCAAAGAGATCTGGTGATTTAAAGAGAAGCAGTACCACGTCCAAGCCCTAAACCCTTCACCTGCCCACTGCAGCCAAAACCAGGAGCTGCTGTCACACCAGAGGGGACCTGCACTGCTGGCTCTGCTCCCTGGGCACTGATGGGGCTCCTTGGCTCCTGCAGAGATGCACAAGTTACTGGGTGGAATTTGCCTTTGAGGAATTATTTCATTGAGTGTCTCACTCCTGAGTGAACTTCACACATTACTGAGTTGAAGCACTTAATAAACACTGATGAGTGTCACAGTCCATAAATGCACTGCTGGTGGGGGTGGGCTGTGGTTTGCTGAATGTACGGGAGACACAAACATCTACCTCCCCTTCCAAGATGCCTGAAGGGGATTCTTCCCCCCAGTTAAACCTATGCCTCTTTCACTCCTAGGCAGCTATAAAACCGTAACACTGGTCTAAACTTTCACCATGAAGCCAGTTCTGTGCCGTTACCGAAAAATCCCTTCACTGCATCAGTTTCCTAATTATTTACAAGCAGACTGGTGCTACCTTTCCTGTTAGATAGGGTTCCCATAGCAACATTACTTTTATCACATAAGAGGATTTACCAGATTAAAACAGACGCCTTCAGGTAATTAAAATACATGAAATTTCTTTGTTATTTACATTTCTGCTAGCGAGGAGCCACAATACTCAATTCAAACCAGGATGTTGAGGATCTTTGCGACCGAACAAACAAGAAATAAAGCTGTCAGTGTTTGTCTAGTACAAAATGGGGACATGCCAGCTGCAGGAGGCCTTGCACACAAAAAGCCTCCCAGTTTGGAGCATGCGATGCTGAGAAGGGCAGGCTGTGCAACCTGGTATTTGCATTTGGAGCTGGTGCCAGAAGGTTGGGATGAATGGCCTGGTTTATTTTCTGGAGAGTCAGTTTTCAAGAGAAGACATAGTGCATTGGATGCGTAAGAGCTTTAACCCTGGTGTCCTGGTCTGAATGACAGCGAGGGGTGGATTTGAATACTGTCACCTGTTTCCCAGGTGTTTCAGCTGGATACAGTATTTGCCACCCCTGCCTTGCAAGGTGCCAGACCTCCAGTTAATTAGAGGTTGTGCAAAATTCATTCTTCCCGAAACTGCAGAATTTGAGTTCCCACTACAAGAGCTCAAACATCCAAACCAATGCATCTAGTCCTTTCCATTTTTCTCCAAAGGGTTGGCATTTTGGATTTTGCTTTGCCCCCTTAGCACTTCCAGAGGCTGTCTCTGAGCTCCATGCTTGTGATGTTCCTGGATGCCCCAGCCTGTTGCAGGTGAAGGCAGACGCAGGATTCAACCTGTCCCGTAAGGTGGCAGGGATTGGAGCAGCTCTGCTGCCACCAGAGTCAAAGCAAAAAAAGAAAACAGCAGTGAAAGTCAGACCTAGAAAAGCAGCCTTCCTCTGGGGGCTGAAGGGCATTTTCCACAGTGAGAGGATTTCCTTCTGCTGATGCTGTGGCCATCAGGTAAGAGGTGGGAGGTTGGAAGCACATGTTTGTCCATGTCCTGAGGAACAGAGAATTCAGCCAGTAAAAGCAGTTTGGTTAAAGGGCTGAACTAACCTGCTTGTACCCCTCCACAGCGCTAACAGCGAAGACACGTCATGCAGAAAACTGGATTTCAGACTGCTTCGCTCTGCAGCCACATTGCACACCACAGTGTTTTTTTATGGCTTCCAGTAAAGTACAGAAAGCTCTTCTCGAAAGAAATCTGTCATTGGTGTATTTTAAGTTCTTTGTTGCTAATTAACGTTCAATTTGAGTGTCTGCTATGGAAAGTGTTCTTGTTTGAAAGTATCAGGAATATTAAATCCAATGTTGTTCTCAACAGTGTGTCAAACTACACCACTTAATTACTCCACAGCTAGAGCATGGAGGAGTGAGGACTTGAATCATGCTTTGTAAGAGGCAACTTTAACAGCAGAGACAGTTCAGACTTCCAGCCTCCTTCATCCCTACTTTGATTCAGTTTCAGCAGAGATTTACTGGGTGTCGTCTAGCCCTTGGCAAACCTTGACTCCTCCCAGCAGATACAGCTGCACAGACCAGTGGTGGATGAAAGCAAAAAGATATTTAAATGCAGGTAGGGGTGTCCTCATCATTTTCTCTGCGTTTCTTAACAGTTTCTCATGGGGATGAACAGGGCAGCTCATCCTCTCAGAAGTAAGAATTGCGGTCCCCATAATCCCACCCTACAGAGTCACATTTCAAACTTCTTTGCCAGACATTAAACCCAGGAACTTTTCTCTGAAGTTACGAAAGAAGAGTTAACTTCCATTGTTTGGTGTTAAACCCCATGTCCAGCTTTGCGAGTCATGGAACTGCAATTAAAACCTGACTGCTCTGATGACAGGCAGAAGAGAGTAACTTGCAGCTGAAAGTACACCAGCCCCTGGAAGTCTGGTTTAGCCCCTGGAAGGCCAATCTAATGCTGTCACAGATATTTCCATTGCAGATGGCCCATGAAGCCCCTATGTGACATCACTGTGGCCTTGCAGCTTTCTTTTTATTGCCCTGGCATATCTTCAAAAAGATACATTTGTTTTCAGGAAGGTGAAATGGAAATAAATTTAAATGAAAAATGAGTACAGAAGCGATTACACAGAAGGAAATTAAACCAACACTGTTATGTCTGGCAAATCTCCTCCATCCTTTGAATAAGCTGGTTATCTCTTGATTAAAAAAGCACAGAGAACTGGAAGACAGGACAGCGTCCATACAACAAAGCTATAACCCCAGCTAACACCTTTCACTCATCTGGGAAAAATGTGGATTTGGGGTTATTTGGAGCAGATTTAGATGCTACCACGGAGTTTCAATGATGCCGACACTGCAGACCAGCCCAGTGGGCTGCTCGGCAGCTGATTGTCAGGCCTCGGGTTTGCACTGTCTGAGCTCTTCATGGTGAATCGACCTATTCCTGATTGCTACAGACTAAACCTAACGCCAAAGCAAATGACTCACATGAGAAGGTGGCAGCCTACAGGCTCAGGTGACCACTGGGTATGGTTTTGAACTCATAAAACACTTCTAAATGAACAGAAAGGAATATGATATGCTGCATTTGGAGGACAATGAGGATGCCAGGAACAGCACGCTCAGTTCCTCACTGCCCTAAGACATGTGGCTCCTCTGTAAATCCTCTGAGCAGGCTCTGACAACTTTTCCCTCTTCCACAGCAGTGTTTGTAAGCCTAATGCCCAGTAGTTCCAACCTGGAGTTATCACAGAAATAAGATGACACCTTCCTTGAGTCTTTGAGTGCAGGGTGCTCACAGACCCACTCACACTTACAAGAAGTGATGGCCTCTGCTCTGGGTGGTAAATTAATCTACCTCTGAGCCCTGAACCTCTTCTAGTTGTTCCTAAAGCACTAATCTACCTGAGGGCTCAGCCTTACCAATATTTACAGTGCAAACCTTACCTGCTTGGGCATACACGGATTAAAATTGCAAGTTATTTTCTAGGCATTAAATTTTACTAAAAAATTTCAGGCACCTTTCTGGCAACTACCCATTCCCTGCTGTGGCCAAGCAGCAGGCAGTGATGCTCCTTCCAGGCTACACCTAATCCTTGCACACTGAGCCATGGCAAATAGAAAAGCAGGATTTAACAGACCTGTTGTAAATCATAAGTACGTTCAGCTGGGAACTTACTGACAACAGTGGCCATAAAATGTACCATTGTCAGAAAATTTGGAAGGGGAAGTACCTGTACTCTGGTACACACTGTCTCTGCCTAGGTGATCTTTGGACTTGGGTACAGTTTGTCCCAGGGACTGTGCCCAGCCCTGTCACTGTTTTCATCTGTGGAGGGGCAAAGGGCAGATGTAGAACCATAGAATCATTTAGGTTGGAATTTTAAGATCACTGAGTCCAACCATAAATCTAACACTGCTGAGTCCACCCACTCCAGAGTGGTTTCATGTCATAACACAATGGGATGTGGTTGCCTGAAAGGTTCCTGCCTGGTCTAAGACCTCTTCCAGCCTCTCCACAGCCAGCAAGGGATGGTAGCACTTCCTGAGGACAAAGTATCTCACCTGACCCAGACATCTGCCCATGAACTCCAGGGATTTTCACAGAAACATCTTGGATTAGACATGACTCATGGAGTGATTCAGGTAGCTGTGACTCAGCCCTCAATTGATTACAGTGGTCATAGCCCAGCTGGTAAAAGTTAATGGGAAGGTCATATGAATGAAATGAAACAGGCGTCTTTCTAAGGACCATTCATTAATGGCTTTGATGCTTCCCTATGGATTTGCTCATTTCAGAAAATGCAGTGACAACATACGGTATCTTTGAAATAAAGCCTGACTCATTTATCCACACAAACACAGCAAGAGAGGCAGAGGGATTAAAACAGAGTGATTTCTTACTCTGCCTTAGTATTTCCCTTGGGCACGGCCACTCTGTTCCTGTGATCCTGCTCCTCATGCCCATGGTTTGTGTGTATTCCTGCTTTCCTCTTGACTGCCTGGACAACAACTGCCTTATTTAAATTAAAATTGTTTAATAATACAGATTCTCACACTCCCTAACAAGGGACACCATTCCCTACTTGAAAAGAGTCATCCATTATAAGTTAAGCAACAGCAGAGATGAAAGCCCAGGATAACTTGGTGTTGTCTTGCAGCAAGCAAAACACCACTAAGAGGTCCTGAACATATGACAAATAATTTCCTTTTTTTTCTTTTTTTTTTAATTAAATCTGAACTGAAACCACCAATGACCCAATTCTGAAACAAACCCCTGCAAACAGCAGTTCAACTGGGCCTTCCCCAAGAGACAACTAATTTTATGCTTCATCAGAAAGAACACATTTCACTCCCAAGAATAATTTTAATCCTTTTTCTAATTCACATACGTTAACACTCAGAAGCTATTAGAGCTGCACAACATGAAGTAATCAAGTTTAAGCACTGTACGTAATGCTCAGCAGTTTCTGCACAAGGCAGAACACACCCTCAACAAATTTATTAGCAGTGTTGCCCTTTTGAGACTATCTGGGGATTTTCTGTTGACAAAAATATTTCCTTTATTCCCATGGTATTTGCTGAAAGTATTTGCTGGAACAGCAAAAGAATATGACAATAAAGGGGCTGCCTTCATAACCCTTCATACACAACTTATGGTTTGTATGGGGCCCTCTGAGCCTTTTTTTACTTGGCTTTTTGACTCATCTGAACTAATTTACTTTGGGTCAAATCCAGAAGCTTTTATTGAGCAAAGATTTGTCACCTTCAAATGACCAAAACTTGAAAAAAGCCTCAGCCCCCAGAAAGCAAACCATCAATTCAATCAGGGTAGCTCTCTGCTAATAAATTAAATAGGCTTGGGACTATTCTCTCAGATATTGTCCAGCTGGCACAGGATGACCCGTGTCCGTAATGCTTAACTCTCTCACTGTGCAGAACAAAAGGGTTGTGTGGAGGTTGCCTGTGGGAAGACCTGACCCATCCTGATGCCTGCACTGTGCCCAGGGTGCGCTGCCTGGCACAGGCCAGCAGTGTGTCACGGACATCTCTAACAACTGAAGGGTATCAGGGACTGACCTCCTGTGCTGCGACACAAGACCCCAGACTCCTTGAGTACAGGCACAAATGTAGCCAAACAGTCCAACTGGGACCAACACTTGTTGCTAAGTTTGCACAGCCCTTAATCAGGGATTCCATCAGTGCACCCAAATATAAAAAGTGAGCCAATGGTCCTGAGTTTAGCAAAACATTACACTCTTTGGGTTGATCCTGGAAGCTTAAACTTGCAGTTTTCCAGTTGTAATGCCTTCTTGATGCAGCTGATAGGAAAACCCGAATAATTCTTGTACAATCCACCACATTACTGTATTTCTTCACTTAATCCCTCATGGATAAGAGCTAGAGGAAGCATTAATAGAGCAGGATAAATTGACACTGACTACTGACAAACCAATGTTGTGAAATAATCCAGCTGATTCAATATGCTCAGTATTGAACATATTGCTGCCCCCGAGCAGCAGTGAGGGAGATCTGGGCTTTGGCTGCCTTGGCACTGCACAGAAACCATGGCGTGGTGCCTTGCTCTGTTTGCCTCCTCCTCCTCCTCCTCAGGCTCAGCTCTTGCCTAGGGAATGACTAATGCCATATTCAATTTCCTTAATATGGGTTTGCATTGCTTATACTGTGATGGAAATTTATATTGGAGTCTGAACAGGGAGAACCTGTACCGAAGAGATGGGAAGGACAGCCAAAACCAGAGCCAGAGGGGCTCTTGGGCTCACCACCAGCCTCTTGCTGGTGGCCCAGAAGTCTTCCTCCCTGAAGGGCATTAATTTAAGTCAGTTATTTCAAAGTATTTCCTGCTTGCTCCCGTGTCTGCTCCCTCCAGAGGTATCACAACAAACCCCAGGGGAGTGTTAAACACAGACTCCAAGCTACATTTGCACTGTAACCCTCCATATAGCACCATTCCTCCAGCACTCATCTTCCCTGTCTAGTCCTTCCATTCTTCAGGCCAGGGATGTCTCAAAAACTCCAGGGATGAGGGTTTTTTCCTCCATTTCTTGAAGTGCATCAAAAACCATTAAATAACTTTTATTGTCTTTGTCATACAGGCAGTACTGCACCATCTGCGTTTCATGTTCAGGGAGAGAGAGAGGCAGGAAGCACTTAACATACCTAAGGAAAGGCTATCAAATTAAATGGAACAATGGGGGGGGAAAAGCCATCCTGTAACCTAGTTTGTCTTTCTACAGTGTTTAGGATGATATGAAAGTGCCACTTGATCAAAGAACAATTTCCAGGCTATCGTACAGCCAATTGGGTTTTTCTTGGGTGCTGAGCTGTGTGACAGCTCCCAGAGATATTTAACCTGCAACCACTGCTGCAGCAGCCTCAACACAGGAGCTGGGAATGGTGTGCAAGGGCACTAAATGCCCATCCACAGCTTCACGTGTGTTCACTGCCCTTCCATGCAGCCTGTGGGCGTGTGCCCTGTGCGTGGCACAGCTCTGCACATCCCACGGCGACTGGGAAGGACAACTGCAGGAAATGCAAAAGAAGGCTGACAGTACAGACAACGGAGGCAGGGAAACGGCTGTGATAGTTTGGGGTAACAAAGGTCCCAATATTCTGTTTTACCAAAGCTGACACGCCGTGTCGCCCATGCTCTCAGCTCTGCAAGCAAAGGCTGCTGCACAGCTGGGGCACGAAGAGCAGCAGTTCAATCCCTCACCCCCAGCCACCCCCATGGGTTCACACAGTGTGGGCTGCAACTTCAGCATTAAAATGAGAAACTCATCTACACTCGGTGCTTTTCAAGCTTAAGGGGAAAAAGTCCCCAACAAAACAACAAGAGAAGCATGACATTTTGGGGCAACAGGCTGGGCTGTGGAGAACCATGAGTAATGATTTCTGACCCCACGCTGAGGCTGTTAGTTACGAGCAAAAGGTTCACTCTCTCCTTCTTTAGCTATTTTAAGTGCTTTAGAGTTCTTCATCCCTCTCATAGAAACCCAGAGTTATATTACCAGCCTCCAACACAGTCTTCTCACAACACAGCACGGTGTTACAAGCACTCTACAACAGCTCTGTGGGTGCACAGAGCAGGCAAGGGGCTGGTGGGGGATGCTCCTCCCAGCGATCAGCAGAGCTGTGGCCAGGGCTGGCCTTGTTTGCAAGGCCTGGGATATTCTGCATTGACATCACTCAGGTCTTTTACAACGTAATATTGAAAAAGAAGAACGAAGAAAAGAAATAATTGCAACATAAGTCAGGATAAAACGTAACTCTGGTGGAGAATAGTGAGGCAGCCATGTATTCCATCCTAACAGCTCAAAAGGAAAGCATTGGCTGCTTCTGGGAACAGCACAACTATTACTAAATTCATATTATTATTTCAGGGTGTTAACTCTATGCCCCAAAAGTATCTCTGATAAGAGTCCAATGGACTGCAAAGGGAGTGACGAGGATAGCAAAGTGTTTTGTAAAATGCCTTCTGCCATCTGCCCGTCCTGTGCAGCTTTCCAGCACTCAGATATCACTAACATTGCCCATCCACAAACACTCCTTGCCTCCAGCCTCTCCGTAAGCATTTCTTGGTTTCTGCTGCCCTACAGTCCTTCTGCATTTACAGTTACTCCTATGAAGGCCACAACAGGCACAATCTTTTTGCTCAAAATCATCCTGGAAAAACATTACCCAGCCCTCCTGTTCCAAACCTGGGGTTATACACGACACTTCATCTCCAGTGCTACCCAGCAGGGCCCCTTCACCTGCAGGAGATGACTCTCAGCACAACCCTGACAGGCTGAGGGACTCATCGAGTACAGGATTGAACAGGGATGGGAAGCAAAGCAATTGCATTAGACAAGAAGGACAGAAATCTTTCTTCTTTTCTTTTTTTCTTTTTAATATACTCAATAAAAAAAAAATAACTGCAGGGAGGCACTGTGGATGAGCGATGGGTTAGCAGCCTAGCAATATCTCCGGAAGAAATTCTGTGTCATTAGATTTTGCTCCTGAGAGCTGTGATGGACGAGCTCATCCTTCACGTCTTCCCACAGTTAAAGAGAGCAGACTCTGACCAAGATGAGTTTGTCTTGCTCCCCGTTTGCCTTGACCTTTTGGGAAGGAACAGGGTAAATCCCCATGAGGGTTCAGAGCAGCTGTGCAATCAGACTCAGAGCTGCCAGTCTCTCCCCAAACCCCACACGGCCAGGTCAGCACAACCCAAGGGCTCCTCACTTCACGGTCACGTGAAGTCACTGTCTGTACCTCTGTGAGCAAAGTGGAGTCCCTTCAGCATCAAGCTCCAGGGTCACAGTCAGGGACTGCTCTTCTGTCTGTGAGACAAGGCCAGGGGTCTCCTTTTAATACAGAAATCACAGGATGGTGTGGGTTGGAAAGGACTTTAAAGCTCATCTCGTTCCACCCCTTGCCATGGGCAGGGGCACCTTTCACTAGCCCACGTTGCTCCAAGCCCTGTCCAACCTGGCCTTGAACATTTCCAGACATGGGGCAGCCACAGCTTCTCTGGGCAACCTGGGCCAGGGCCCCACCACTCTCTGAATAAAGAATATCTTTCTAAGTGTAATCTAAATCTCTCCTGTTTTGGTTTAAAACCATTCCCCCTTGTCCTGTCACTATCTGCCTTGTGTAAAATGAGACATGTTCAGTTGAAAAACACAGCTGGCAAAAATCACAGGGGGAAGTGAGTGCTAAATATCCAGGCAAGAAAAAGCAACAGTTGTTCTCTGTAACACAAAGTCTGAAAATGGGACAAAGCACGTCCCAGTGCTCTGCTATTACACACTGCAAATAAATTGTTTCTACAAGAGAAACAGGTATTTTCTCAGCCAAAAGAAAAGCAGAGCAGGGACTAAACAAATTCAGTGTTCTTCAGCATCATAACACTAATGCCTCCCACTCCAATGTCATTGCAATAATTTGAAAAGAGAAGTGAAACCTATAATATGTATTTTACTTCACTTGTAAATATTTTAAAGGCTAAAGTACCTCAGTACATCAGTATTCCTCCACAAGCATTCCTGAGTTCATCTCCAAGATCCTCTGGAGCAAAAAGCTTGCCATGAAGGTGGGTGATTCTGAGGGTGGTGTAACAGATCTGAAGGTCTGGGGTCAGGGTGGGCTCTGGTCCAGACCTCGGGAGCGTTATCCGTTCCTATGTTTCTTACTGATGCTGATGGAATGAAAGGGCTGGTTGCTTTGGCTGCTGGAGAAGAACTGGAACTCCCTGGCAGCACAGGCTGAGGGCAGCGAGCTGGTACGTTCAACTTGGGGAAAAGCAAGCACTGATTTTAAAATGCCACTTCATCTGATTCGCTGAGCAATATGATAATTACATAAACAAACCCAAACCCAGAGTTTATTTTTCTTACTTCCAATCTGTACTTATTGCTTCTCTTTCCTTCATTTCTGCCCACTGGTTGGTTGAGGTCTAATCTATCTGCACCACATGACTCCCATGGATCCGCTCCCAGGCAGTGGAAAACACGCATCCAGATCAAGATTTTGCATGCCCAAAACGTATTTAAATATATTTTTAGGGTATAACTCCTTTTATCTCATCTGGTGGGTGCTCAGGTGGGAGGTCAGGGATAGCTTCAGTTAAAGAAACCACACAGCATTCTGGAAATGCTGAAGCTGGGAGCAGCAGTAAAATCAAACCAATAGTGTTCTTCCACATGGAAGCAATCACCATTGACTAGCTATTTTGCTTTTTTAAATTTTACAAATTTCCCCCTGCCATTAAGGGTTATTTGCACTGCCAAAATGGACTTCTCTTTGCCAGCTCCTCCTTGTAGTCTGTGACCTCCTTTCTCCCAGGTAGACAGTCATGGTGAATAAGAGCACTGCAGATTCACCAGAAAGTGGAAATCACAAAAAAATAGTGTTATATGCTCTAGACTTTGTCTTGAAAGCATTGAATACATGGGTATTTACAACACAAAAAGTGAGCTTTTAAAAAATCAAATTCATATCTTGGAATAGATATGGCTTTAAATTTTAAAATATAAGTTAATCCTTGCTGGACTGGCACGGGGGACTCTGATCTGGCCATAATGGTGTAGTTTTCCTCCTACAGTTACAAATGGCCCTCAGCTCCCTTCTGGGAAGATCCTATCTATAAAGGAAATGACAGAAAGAATTGGTAAACCTCTGTCCAGTTCCTGAGTGCCAACAAAAGTGTAAACTTGAGCCATTTCTTCAGATGGATCTGATGATGGCAACACCCACCCCCTGAGAAAGTCGCTGAGCTTTATCCCTTCCCATAGCACATTTCATGCTGACCACAAAAGGGAACATTTGCTTACAAAGCAATTGCTTTAGAGCCAACTCCTGACTTTTTAATTTATTGAATATCTGTTCCCCGTGACCGAAACTTCAGCAGTCTTTCTCTGCCAGAGCTAATATTTTAAACTGTGTATTTTAACATCATTTGCATAACTTTTTCAAAACATGTTATCGCTACCCATGTCCTCCTGTTTTATATCCTGCCTAATCCCAAGGTCAAGGTACTCAAGAGGAGCCGCTTGATTTTTCTGGGTTTTGGACAAGAATTTCCAGACCCAACAAGAACACTCTGCCAGTGAAATGCTGCATTCACCGTGGGCTCTCCACTCTCCTGTGTGCACTGGACATTTGACAGCAGGACCACGCTTGGTTTGTTTTTATTCACTCTGTGCCACGTATATTAAAACTTTTATCCTTGTTCAAAAAGCCAACAGTTGTGCTATTCTTTTGTAAGGTCTTTCATGGCTACAACAAAGTCTTCAATGAAACCCCGAGTAATAGCTAAAAGTAATTTTTTCTAAAGCACTTCTTTTTACAGGAATATAGTTCTGGAGAAGATGGCTACAAGCACAACAACCTTTCTGCTCAAAAACTGCCTGAAATTAAGACTATGCCAGCAGGAATCACTCACCTGTGAGCTACAGAAGCAGCTACACACCAAGAGGGACCATGACCTGAAGCTTGGTGGAGTTTATGGAAATACTCCATCTGATTCATCTGTGCCAAAGCTTATCCTGATTCAGACCAAAAGGGTCTCTTGATTTTCAGTTCAAGAGGGGAACAGGAACAGACTGCTTCTCATCAGCAGCCAAGCAGTGCATTTGACAACCAACCTGACACAAAGCCAATGGAAATTCTGCTTCTACATTAGTACCAAAAAAGGTGGGTTTAATTGGCGATGGTTTTTAGACATCTCATCCAGGAGTTGCCTTCTGAGTCACATCCCTTCTCCCATGCAGAAAGATGCCCAGCCCAGCCCAGAAGAAAGCACACCCCTTCCCTCTTGTCTTTTATTTGGTCAGGTCTCTAAACTGTCAGAAGCAATTTCTCCAGGAGAGGATTATTGACTCTGAGTTGCATCATCTGTGGGATGCACCAATCTGAGGATGGGAAGGAGAATACAGCACCCAACTCCAAGAGCAAGGAAAATTAAGATGTGAATGGACTAAACATCTTGAAGGAATGAGAAACCAACAGTGACACTGGGGACAAAAAAAATAAAATAAAAAATACTCTTTATACTTTCAATAAAACTGCTTTGGGAAATGTTTTTACTTGGTTGTCTCCACACTCTGACTGCCATTTTCATCGTTAATGGCTATAAAGAAAAGAAGTTTCATAGACAGCATTTTTTTCCTCTAAAGCAAGATATTTGGAACTGAAGAACAGAAGAGACTTGCTACAAGCCTTCACAGACTCACCCTTCCAGTGCTGCTGGACAAGGACACCGGGCATCCCTGCTGGGAGGGCGCAGAGAACTATTTCTCCCAGTCCTTCAAATGGAGCAGGAAGAATTTTTTTTTCACCTTTTTTTTCCCCCGTTTACCTCCATCACAACTGACTTGATAATTGTGCCTCTCAGATGAGCTCCCCCATCACATCGCTGGTGTTTTTACCCAGCACAGACGCGGGTGGGTGGGATGGCTGTAGGTAGCCGCGGACCCTCCACCAGCGTGAATCAGCCCAGCTGAGCCGGCTTGTGAGGCCATCAGCTGATTCCTGCCAGCTGAGCCTCTGCCTTCGCCTCCTCTGACTCATCCTGCTCCGAATTAAACAAAGAGCCCCCAAACTGCAGGCTGAGTCACATCTGCTTTGAAGGTGGGAGCGCGGTGGCTTTTGTGTCACCCCCTCCTCGGGAGGGAGGGATGGGGAGGAGGAGGTTGCCCATGTGGCAGTGAAACTGAAGTCAGAGCTCTGAAAACAGCAGCAGGGGGACAAGAAAGGCCTCTGAGAATAAGACTCCCCCCACACTTCGAGCCACCTTCTGTAGCAGCACTTCGTTCTGCTGCTGGCGGGGCAGGGATGATGTCTGATGCAGGGATGACCGAGTTCCTGAGGACTGTAATTACATGGGATTAAAATGCACGGCTCTGCAGTTACAATCTGACAGAAATTACAACCTTAGCAGGGGGAAAAGTCGGGAAAGGGCACCAATAAAGCAGAACAAGCAGGCTAATTCATGTCTGATTTAACCACCTATGTCTCTGCTGCCGGATTTGGCCACTTGGCATCCACTGACAGCTGTGTATTACCCGGTGGTCCTTCCTACCAGAGGCAAAATCATATATTTCCTTGGAGATTGCTAAAATGATTCTAGTGTTCTCCTTCCATGTTGGGTATGCTGTTCTTCCCTCCCCACAGATATCCACTGCTTTTCCTGTGGAGAAGAGCAGTCAATATATTCCCCTGCCCACTCCCCTCCCTGGCCAGGAGGAAGCTGGGCTGCCCGTTCCCTGCTCCCTGCCTTCAAGAATCATTAATTATCATAAGGGAAACATTTTCTTTTACTGCACAATGTCAAATGACTCTTCAATTTAAGGGCTCATCTGTTTTCATCAATCCAGAGCTGTGCTGCTGTGTGATGAGACCCACTGGTAGCATTCCACTTGTGAGCATGCTCTGAATGGGAAATACAAAGGCAATCCAGTGCCAGGAGGAAATAATAGCTTATAAATCATGGAAAAGCCAGAAAAAAATGGAGTATAGACTTGGATAAGCGCTACAAACAGGGAATTGTGAGGGTGGGTAGGGGCTGTCACTGGTTATCTTGGAGGAACCCATGAGGTTGAACATCTGCATTTCCAAACAGAACTAAACTCCATCAAGAGACTGGGTTTGCTTAGATGTTGCTTTAATGTTTAATTTATTCAGAATAATTTAGCTTCATTTGGGGAGTTGCAAATGAACTGTTACTTGTTCTGTGTCAACAAAACACTGGGGTTTCTTGCTTGAAAAAATAAAAAGAAAGGAAAACACACATCTTGTCAAGCCAGTGTTCCTCGTTCACCATTCACCTTTCCAAAGACCAGCTGGTGGAGAGTGATATGGGATAAGTCACCCAGCAGTGGCCAGTGATGCTCTACAGCAACTGCATCGAAGCACATCACACCTCCAGACCAATGCCCAGCAGGAAAAGGGAAATTACTCTCCCAAACAACTATTTCCAGAATGGTCAGTGGAAAGAGCAAAACATCCAGCAAACTACGTCTTCCTGGCTCCCCTCCTGTATGCCTCAACACCACAAACTTCATAAAAGCCCCAGGATAAATTGACTTTGTGATTCGGTGTGGGCACAAGAGGATAAAAATTGCCCGCAGGAATGTACATCTATAACGTATTTAAGGAGCTGCTGGTGCTGGGCACTGTGTGTGGCACAAAGCGCCAGGCAGCTCATGCTCCCTGGTGAATGGGAAAGTGGGAATTCAAGCTGGGTGAAGCCTGTTTATATATACATTAGTGGGGGGTGGTGGTGGTTAAATAACTGTCACACTCTGCAATATGTGCTATCCTACCGCAAAATTTCATTATGTGTAACTCTCCTTACTCCTATCTGTGTAATAAAAACACCTCAGGAAATTCCATGATGCTAAAATTAGCAGCCAGCTCTCCATTCACATCCTGATCTAGAAATAATCCTGTATCAGCACAATAAAGTTGTTTAATATAAGACCAATTTTAATTTCTCCTTAAAGCGTAGATGCTGGGTTTAATCCTTTCCACTGCCATTGGTGCTCGGGCTGCTCCTGCCTGAGCTCAGCCCCGCTGTGGGACTGCTCCTGGGCAGGCAGGTCCCCACTGTCCCCTGGGGTGGCCGATGCCACCACACAGGAGCAGCTTCTGCATCAACAGCCGCTGGTTGCCACTTCCACAAAGCACTTTTCCACAGAGCAGCTTTGTTCCCAGTGCCTCCGCTTGATCATTCCCAGGGGGAAAGACCCAGTGGCCAGTCCCAGTTATCAGCACTGCACCCATCAGCTGAGCACCAGTGAAAATGGAATGGCAATAAGAAATGGGCATTTAAACCATTATTTTTAGGCTGGTGGGAGAACAATGAAGCATTAGCATTTTTTAATTACTTGTGATGCTGTGAATTCAAAAGATGATGATGAACTCTACACAGAGGGCTTCTCCTCCTTCCCTTTGTAGTGCTTACATGATTCCTCTGCACCTTAGGCTTGTTTGCTCACTTTCTCACGCTCTTGTTTGGTTAACAGCTACCTCTTGCCAGTTTTGCCCACACTGACAAGCCCCCAGAACATGCTGTGTGTCCTCAGCCTGGCTGGAGCCCCTGGGGTCCCTGTTGTCCCCAAGGAGGCCACTGAGCTGTGGCACATCCCCTTGCCCTGCAGCACAGCAGTGAACCCGCAGCCCTGGCTCACGGTTCGATGCAGGTCATCAAAATGCAGTTCAAACATTGTGCTTTTCACAGAGCAAGTCAAACACAACACCCAAATGAGACAACAGGGGATCGAGGATGTAAAAGCCATCTCCAGTACTGCATGATGAGGACCACTGAAGATTCACATCCCCCTCGAGGAGCTGGACAGAGGCTGGAAGGGGGAGGCTTTCCCTTGCCCCCTCCCTTGCCTGCAACAGGAGTTGTATAAACCATGAGAAACATGATTGAATCATATGCTTCAGAGTCCCTGCTGGTTTCTGTTCTCGTAAATCAAGAAGGTAAATATAGATCAGTCACTGCCTGGGTTTATCAGGGTGTGTTTGGACAGAAGCTGGGCTGTTGATGCTTAATGTGGACAGCCAGGGCACACCCCAGCCATTAATGTGGTTTGTCTAATTGATGCGGTCGTTTCACTTTTGCTGATTCAATACATTATGAAATTGTTCATTCATTCCTCCAGGTTTTTAATGGAAATCTACTTTAGTTTGCTCAAAAATACGAAACAAAGCAAACCCCTTCATTTTCCCGTGTGCCCTGCCCAGAAGAGATGGCACCAGCTCCTGCTTCAGCACTTGTTTCCAGCTCTGTTCAGCACTGGTTTCATGAGACTGGAAACATCACCTCAGATTAAGTAAATCTTTTCATAAAAGCCATTAACTCCTCTGTGGAAAAGCCCAGTGGATTTTTCCATGAGATGCAATTTCTAAAAGCCTGTCTTTATAAATGTGCAACGTCAAGGGCCAGGAAAATAACAATAAATTAGGAAAAAAAAAAAGGGCAGGATCAGTCAATGTAAGCAGCATTTCATTTATGTACATTCCACCTGATTTCAAGAGCTACATCACATCTGTACCTGGCCCACTCCAGAATCGATTCATCAAAACATGTACTTTTAGCATTAGATCTCACTGAATCAGACTCAATACCAGTATTTGGTTTCCATTCTGGATCAACTTTTTTTTTCTGTCTCAACACTAGTGAAAAAATTTATTTTTTCCCCCAACTTTCCAGTCTTTTCCCTGGATTGTAAGTGTTTTGCATACTAGCTGGCACATCAGTGATGAAAAACACACTGTCCTAATATCCTCCCCCAGCCCAGCAGAAGATTTCTTGAAATCTATTTACTGCTGGGATGTGCATATTAATGTCTTGTCTTATTTGCCTCACCAAACACAAAGGAGCTATTTTAAGTTAGTAGAAAATACACAAACTACTGAAAACCCAATCTTCATTTTCTACAGAAGCCATCTGGTTCACATTCCTTCTTTTGCATTAGCTTTAAAGCTTCTTTGGGGTACTCCTATGGACAGTGCATGCCCATGTACCAGCGGGTCACTGAAGGATGGTTATCCATGCCATGGGACCTACACCAGACACCCAACACATGGCAAGTCATTGCACCAGAGCAGTGGATCTGGCAGCCACCTGGATGAGATCCCATTAGCAGCTCGTAAGCGAGCTGGCATACTGATCACCGATAAAGATATAATGAATGCCAAATTAAAACCTAAAACTATGCTACCACAGGCTAGATCTTATCAACCTCCTTGGAAAGCTGAGCTGCATCAGGCCCTGTGGGTCTTGAGTAGGAGATTTCAACTAATATGCTACAGGTAATTCAATCTGTGCCGCTCCGCTCTTTCAAGCAGCACTCAGCCAAGGCTGCATTACAATATTAAATCCATGGTGACTTCAGAGGTGTAGGCTTTGGCTCATTGTCCTTCAGCTGACATGCAAAATCAGGTTGAACAGACCTGGAATGACCCAGCTGAAATATCTTGGCTGAGCTTCAACTGAGAAACTGTGTTTAGTCCAAGGAAAACTGCACCATGGTGCACATCTGGATTTACCTTCAGTACTGGCCCTTTGCAGCACCGGCCTTTGGCTTTATCAGTAAGAAATCATCAAGGAATAGTAGATCAATAGAAATGTCAATGACAACAAACTATCAGATCAATATCATCCTCCTTTTTTCTGCAGTGCTGTCAGTTTTGGAGCAGATGTGCAGTGCCCTCCTGGTGAATAGCTGATGCTACTTATCTTCAATCCCTGGGATGTTTATAAACCTTTCCTTTCCTGGAAGGCCTGCTTCTGGGACAGCAGCAGAAAACAAACAACAGACAATAGACCTTCTTATTTACATGCAAAGCAAATGCACTCGTGCAAACAACAGCCTCTCCAAACCCTGGGATGGGCAAAACCCTGTTCATTATTAGCAGCAAGATGGACAAATCACATAGCCAGTTGCAGTGCCCAGGGAGCACTCACATATCTTTCTTTTCTCCTCCCCCAGAAAAAAAAAAGTTGTTTTGTTTTTTGGTTCAAGCAGAAACAGTTCAGGCTCTGGGTAAAATTTGGCAAGTAAATGCTAAAATACTCTGAAGACCACTAATTTAACCTGGCGCTCTCAGCAGCAGTGAGTGAGCTATTTTCATATGAACTCAAAACAAATACTGTGGTCTAACACTGCTTTTGCTGAAGACAACACAAACAGCTTCTTCTGGGCATGGGCAGCCCATCAGAGACTAAGCTGGACCTGTCACCACAGTGTGTCACAGTGGGGACAAACAGCTCATGGATGCTCCCCAGCCCTATGTGAGGCAACCAGGTACAAGGTACAGGTCGTGGGGAGCTGAAATGAGTCCAGGGTAGGGACCATGAGAGGCAACACGGGATAGCCATGGAGATCAAACACAACCTGGTGTGTGCAACACCACGGCAGAGCAAGTCAACCCTCAGTAGTATACAAGGAAGTGTTCAAGGCCAGGGTGGATGGGGCTTTGAGCAACCTGGTCTAGTGGGAGATGTCCCTGCCCATGGCAGGGAGTTGGAGCGAGATGGTCTTTAAGGTCCCTTCCAACCCAAACCATTCTAGGATTCTGTTTAGAAGACCTGCAGCAACTCGTCTTTTCTGCCCCCTGCTCATCGCAGGGTGAACTGGGTCATATGTCCCCTTGCCAAAGCCTTGCTCTCAAAGCATTCCCACACTTTTAACTAAAGCAGCTGCTCCTATAGCAAAGAAAAAAATGTTCTCTCTAAGCTCTTTACTGACAGAGTGAGTTTCTGCCTAAAAGTAGCCCAGCGTGGGTCCTGCTAGAACCAACTTTGCAGAGATGAGTAGCTGGCTAAGCCAAGCAATGCTCTCAGCTTCAGAGGCTCCTCTTTACAGGGCATGTGACAGGTGGCAAACACCACGACCCACTTCTCTGGACTAAGCACTGAACCCCCAGATGAGTCAGTGCCAATAGAGACAGGTTACAGGTGGTACATCACATCAAACCCAAGGTGGCTGGCAGACTTTGGAGGGCTTAAAGACATCAGGTAGGGGCTGACCCACGGGGAGTCACACTCTTGCCTAACACAGAGTTGCTATCCTGTGGTGACTCTATATCCAGAATCACATCTTGTTTATGATCTGTCAACACACCCAAATATTCCTGCACTGGTACCATCTTTTTGCTATGGTACTTTACCTGTTGCTCTCAGAACAGATAACTGAGACAAAATCCTGCCACCAGCTGCACCCCTGTGACTTCAACTGAAATCCAGAAGAGCTAAACCCACCTGCAAGTCAGTGGGAACTGATACTCAGCAGGGTATCAAGTGTCACTTGATTAAGCCATAATCATCACAGCATACCTGGTGTGACCTGGATGGACAGGTCGCTCTTAGAAACCACACAGTGAACCAAAACATTAATGTTAAACCGTGGGATGAAGATGAGAAGGCAACAAAAATCAGGTTTCTGCCTGGTTTGGTTGCTAAAAGCAATCTTCCCTGGATAAGGAAAAAAACAGTGTGTGATCCTTTAAATAACACAGTAGCCTCCAAACAGTGAATCATTTAATCCCTTTTTCACTGGCAGCTGCTTTATCCCAGCCTCCCCCAGAGGCACATCTGCAGCCAGTGTGGGAAGGGGAGCCCCACTGTGGACTGCAGCTCCCCAGGGTGGGGTGTCTCCACAGGTATCCCCGCCTCAGGCAGCCTCCAGCCCCATCAAATGGTTCTTTATGTGTCCATGGCCAAGGTCAGTGCAGCTGACCCAGTGCCCAGGGCATCTCCCCACTGGGGACAGAGACAGCACAAGCAAAGGGCATCACTTCTTTTGCAGGCACCAGCAAGAGCCTCCAGCCAGCGGAGAGGCCACAGCTCATGCTGGAACTAGGCTTGGACTGTATGTTCACATATGGATTTGAAAGGGATTTCTTTAATGCTCCATCACCCCGGCTGTCTCTGAACAGCGAACACATCTAATGGATGTATCACCCGTCTTCTCCGCTCAACCTGGCATGAATGACACGGAGCAAGAAAGAAAGAGGCCGGGAGTAATCTTCACTGGGTAACATTGAATAGCAAAGCATCCCTGGGTTTTGGTGTGCTGAGATTTTACTCCAGTTTCTGTTTATGCCCACACACCACTGAGGTTTCCCTCTTGCACAGGGGGAAGCACCTGATATGCATTTATGAGAAACATCCACATGGATTTTTTCTTTCAACCTGGCCAAGATGCCACTTAGCAATGCAGAATAACCCTTTCCATTGCCCTAAGCATAAATTAAGCCCATGCCGGTTCCACTGCAGACAAGTAATCTAAATAATGAAGAGGGTGCCCTGTGAGTGCCAGGCTCATCTGCTGCCCAGCAGTGTCAGGGCTGCAGGCCCTGTACATCAGGGTAAGAGCTCACGGGGTCAGGCAAGAGGGAAGCACAGCTCACCACTCCAGGCACTTTCTTCCAGCCGCCCAGCTAATTGCATCTGCCCAGCTGAACTGCCCCAATGAGGTCAGGATCCCATAAAACATGTAGAGACAATGGCTCACCCAAAGAAATGACAGCTTGTGCAGTCAACACACTCCCTGAGACCAGGCAACGCTTCCACTGTCATTTCACAGCATTGGGATACAAGGAACTCTGAAGTTCACCCAGGAAACCTGGTGCAGAGCCAGTAACTCCAGTGAGATTTTCCAAGTCTCAAGTCACGGCTTTAACTACAGAACCTTCCTTCCTCACGCTGGTTTTCATCATGGCACTAGTCACCAACAGAAGATGAGACAGCAAGAGTAATCCATCTTTTATCCTCCTACATTAATGCCTCCATCACTCTGACCCCTACAGGTACTCACTGAGGTTCCAACGGATGCAAAAGGAGGAAAAGGAGTGGCCAAGTGTTCCGGCTGTGTTTCTAAAAATACCGTCACTTCTGCAGGGCTCCACCTGGTCTCTGCTCAGAGACACTGTCTGTTGAACTTTGCAGTGGATGTATGGGACATACCGCTGTTCTGTGAGATATCTTGTGATGCTACAGACCAAACCAAAGAGAGAACACTTGCCAAAGCTATGGGCATGAGTTACCAGACATGCAGAGCAAGCAGGTGGAGAGCTAACCCATCCCAGTGGCTGCTTAATACAATGTCCCTGTGCAGCCTGGTGTTTGCAGACACAAGTGCTTTTCTATGAAATATCAATCGTTCCTAAGAGCCAGCTGACACACTGCAACCACCTTTGCTAAATGACAAGTCTTCAGCCCTGCTTGGATGGCAGCCAGCACACATGGACACAGAAATGGAAAGGTGCTGTGGCTTCTCCCTCTTAGTTTCAAATAGCTTCTTTCTTCAGCAACATAAACCAAATCAATGCGCCTTTGTAAAACCAACAGAAATGTCATGGGGTGACTAAGCACACACTTTGGGACCCCAATGTAAATTCAAGGGGAGCCCAAGCTTGAACAGCCCATTGCTCAGCTTTGATGATGTCAATACATTTTGAGAAACAGCACTGAGGAAAACTCATCAAAATAAAGGAATTAGAGATGAGCTTTTCCACTCTAGAGATGTTCCATGGAGAGAAAGAGGGCCCATGGGGTGAGAATGCTGGAAGTCCTAGAAGAATTTTGGGGTCAGCAGGCCAAGAGATGTTGACTGTTCTAACAGGAAGCTCTGCAGACAGAGATAACCCAGAAAACTGCAGGAACTGTGGTATTTAAATGGCACGATTAATTAGTCACCGATGAGACAAGTATGAGGGGATTATGAGAGAAGCAAACAAACATTCTAATAGAAGGAAGACAGAAAATCAATCGGATGGATTCTGCTGGATTCTTCTCTCTCTGTATTCAGAGTCACAAAAAAAAGGAAAGCTATGTCCCACGAAATTGGAAAGGCCAAATTTGACACTGATAAGCAAAATAGCCAAGATAATGAGATAGCAGCTGGTGGAGATCCCTGCTACAAGGTGTTATCGAGGCCAAAGCTTTGGTCAAATTCAAAATAGGATTAAGTATTTAAATTACTAGTCAGATGGCCCCTTGCTGTTAGGTAAAAATGAGCAGAAATTAGTTTGGTCTAGAAACTGGGCAGTGCCTGGGACCTGAAGAAATTCTGCTGCAAAAGTATCATTGTATGCTTGGCTGCTATGGAAAATTTCACTTTAATCTGAGGGTGACCTTGCTGGTGGGACTTGATGAGAGGGTAACTTGTCCTCATTCAGTTCTTTATCCACATTTAATCTCCTGGAAGAGCACCATTAGAGGGGCCATAGAAATTCATCTTCCTGCAAGATTGGAAGTTACAAAACTCATGAGAACATGGTAAAGATTAATGAGAAAAAGCTTAAGCCTCTGACAAAACCCTTGCAACATTTATTACTCAGAATGGTGGCAGGTTGTTTTGTGCAGCTAACAGCAGGTTCCACTGGATAGAGCAGAGGCAAACTTACACAAAGTAGATCAAGGCTGGACCAAAACAGGGTCTGTAAAGCTATTACAGAGCAAAGTCTGCCAGAGCAAGAGCTCCAAGCAGAAGGTGGAAAGCAGGGGTAGTATCATGATACTGCACAGTCATTTGTACCAACTTGGGTGCTACAAGTGTTTGCTAAGAGGACACAAAAGCCCCTCTCTGCTGCTGCGAACCAAACTACCCTCAAACTGCACATGCTCTGGTATGCAAGGCCCAAGTAGTAAATATGAATCAATTGACTCTGCACCCACACAGAGGTAAGTCCCATTAAAACTTGGCCAGACTGACAATCCTTTCAGAAACAAAGTGTCCCATGTCCTTTACTCACTCATACACTCTACAAGCCTCAAGGAGTTGGGTGTGAGCACAAAAGGCTGACAGTGGTGTCAGGTAGAGCTGACCATGGTCTTAGAAGTGCTGCAGAACAAGTTGCAATAACTAATGGAGAATAACTAATGGTTTTCACTTTTGCACAGATTTAGTCAAAGGAAAGCTCCTGATATCAGCCATCCACAGCTGTATCCAGTGTCCATGGACTGAGCAAAAGCAGCTGGAGGAAGCCAGTGAATGAGAAGAGAAACAAACAGGAAGCATGGGGACTACAGAGAGGGACAGGGGAGCAGCTGCAGCTCTCAGTGTTGCTTTCGGGCAACCAAAGAATAAGGAAAAGAATAAGAACAGGGTTTAAAACTGCTGGTTGTGAAGAGGGTAATCAGCTGGCTGCATTTTGGCTCCAACGAAGTTTTTCCTGCTGTGTGCTGTACAATGAGAATTGTGCTGGCTGCAGCGACAGGAAGGGAACAGAGCATCCTGTCATCCTGTGATGACTCCTGCTGACCAGCAGTAACCTGGGAGAGGTCTTTTCTGTTCCTCTTTGGGAAGAGAGGGGCTGCAAAGAGACTGCTGAGAGGCAGGGAAAAGAGCAAGATACAGCTAAGCTGGAGAGAGGAAGGAGTCTGGTGAGAAACTGGGAAAATGGTGGCACTCATCTGGAAAGCCACAAAAACCACCACAGAAATCAAGGCTGGAAAAGAAATCAGAGATGACATGTGGTCTGTTATCCTGGCCAAAGACAAGATCATGGACATAGAATCATAGAATAGTTTGGGTTGGAAGGGACCTTTAAAGGTCACCCAGTCCAACCCCCATCCTGGCTGGATTTATCTGTGCAGTGTCACTGTATGTCCCCAAAAGGTCACTGTCATTGATGCAGCTCCTCTTGGGGTGACTCACATTGGGCAAACACTGACTTCTAAACTGAACTGGTCCCACTGAAGTATCTCACCTTTCATTTTTGCCAGTAGATATTTATTTGAGTATTTAGAGAATGAAAAGTTTCTCTCCACTCAAGACACAGCCTGCATTGGGAATAGGTCCTGTTAGAAACTCTAACATGAAGCTGTAACAGAGACTGAAATCTGATTCTCACCAGGATCTCATCACTGGCGATGAAACCCTTTGGATTTGATGTCAAAGCGGTACAATACAGATACAGACAGGGAGTGTTTCTAGAGCAAACCAAAAAGCAAGAATCAATAAATAAAAGTGCAAAAAGGAATAATCTTGAACATGAATTCCAGCTACCCTGAAAAGCAGCTATGGATATAAAATATTAAATATATCCTGCACCTGACACCTAACTCCTCCCAGCCGGGCCGTGCAGAGGGCTGGACAACACAGCATGCTGCAATGCATGAAGCATTATTTTAGTCCTAATTCTGTCTGTTCCGGGATTACAGCATTAGCACCCAAATCTCACAGTTCAGTTCAAGGAGAAAACAAAAAGCAGGCTCCCCACGTTCTGTCCCTGGGGTGAGTAAAGCCCTGCTCTGGAGGAGGCAGCCGGTTGAGTTATTTTTCAGCAGCCAGACAGTTTGGGGGATGCCGTCTGCAGCCCTCAGGACACTTGGGCAGGCGGAAAGGACTCGGTGGGAGGGGAGGCGGCAGCCCCGCGCAGGGAGCGCTCCCGGGCCCGTGGGTATTGCCGGCGGTCACATGCGGCAAGGCGGGGAGGGGAAGCGCTGAATAATTGAGGAGCTGCAGCGCCCTCCTCCCTCCCTCCCTCCNGCAGCGCCCGCG
This sequence comes from Sclerurus mexicanus, assembly GCA_013396755.1. Taxonomy (NCBI): domain Eukaryota; kingdom Metazoa; phylum Chordata; class Aves; order Passeriformes; family Furnariidae; genus Sclerurus; species Sclerurus mexicanus. The sequence continues at coordinate 3,934,736 of VWZF01013053.1, forward strand.
GTGAGTGCCCGCGCCGCGGGGAGGGGACGCACCGAGGGAGGGAGGGGAGGTGGGAGCCCCTCGGAGCCCCTCAGAGCCCCTCGGAGCCCCTCGGGGTGCAGGGGACCGGCGGCGGGCCGGGGAAAGGTGTGAGCGGCGCTCCGCGGGGAGCGCGGCCGCGGCCCCCCGGCACCCACACCGAGCCCGGTTTGTGCCTCGCTCGGCAAGGGCAGCGCCCCGGCTGCTCCGGGCACGGAGGACCGGCCCCGGGGGTCCCCAGCCCCGCTGAGCATCCCCTCGTCCCGGCCCCGGCGCGGCCCCGTGTTTACGGAGTGTCGGGGCACTCGCGGGAGGGGAGGAGGAGGAGGAGGCGGGGGCGCCGGCGAGGGATTGATAGGAAACGGGGAAAAACAGAGTGAGAGGAGGGATACCGGGTGGCCTGAGCGAAGCGACAGCTCTGGCTACAGGTGACCGCGCGGAACGCGCGTGGGGACGGTCGGGACTCTGCGGGAAGGAGGGCAATGGGGGGAAGAGGATCCGAGGAGATGGGAAACCGCGAGGGAGGTGGGCGCGGGCAGATGAGCCCGGCGGGGCAGGTGACACCCGAGAGGGCCGGTGACACCGATGGGGCCGGTGACACCCGTGGGGCCGGTGACACCGATGGGGCCGGTGACACCCGTGGGGCCGGTGACAGCGGCGGGGGGGGGGCCANGCGGCGGGGGTCGGTCACGCGTGGGGCCGGCGGCGCCGGGCGGGCGCTGTCCGCGGTGCTGAAGCCCCGACGGGGCGGCCCTGGCCCCGCCGAGACTCCCCAGTGCCCACGGGTGACCCCCGCACACGGGTGGCCCCCGCACACGAGCCCCATTTTTGCGTCTCCGTCCGCCCGCCGGCGCCGGCAAAGAACTCCCCGCGACTTGCAGGGCGGTAATGGAGTTGCCTTCCCCTTTACGTCACCCCGGCTCGGTGCTGTTTATTGATTCCACACGGGTATTTCGGAACTGCCTGGTACCAGCCGCCTGCCCGCCTCGGCCCCGGGTAGGTGTGCTCCGGCAGCGCTATTGAAAAGCCTAATCTCTTGTCTCAAATTGCTTTCCAGCCCGGGTTTTGTGGCCCATTTAAATAACAGTTTATACGGGTCGACTTTAGTGCCTTCCCGTCACAGGCTGTGCTGAAAGTGCTCTAATACGGGGCTTCTAAAATCAACAGCGGCTCTGGGGAGGAGTAGGAAGCTGGATCACTCTGGTCGACCCCAGAGAAGACTTTGTCTCATAAGGACCTGTCTGATTTAATCTAGCATATTAACTAATTAATTCTCCCAGTGTCCCTAAGTAGAAAGCAAGTACATTTTAGCATTCCAAGGCATTTGTTTAACTGCCCAAAAACTGTCATGAGACTGAAGGTCTGATTGCTAAAGATATTTACCTGTATTTATGTTCTGTTTTATTGGTACACATTGCTTAAGGCATGTGACTTATGGGAATTGAACAACATATTGTAAACAAACAAACCCCCTCAACTACAAACAAACAAAACCCCTCCTAAAAAAACCCCTAGAGAGAAAAGTTACCTAGATTAAACTGACGATCTTTTCTTAAATATACTCTCCATGAGGAATCCTTGTTGCATAAGAACAGAGAATTAAGGGGGTCTTGCAGACATCCAAGGCCCAATTTCCAATTTTCATCTATCAAAGGTGCTAAACTTTGCCAAAAAAACAGAGGTTGATGAGTAGTAAACAATGCCATCAGGGAGTATTGAGTCCTCTCAAAGTAAATTCAAATGTGCAGTACATATCTGAGCAGACAGCACGGAGGCAAGAGCTGCGATAGGACAAACTGTTGAACAAGAACAAGAGAAATGTCTCGTTCCATTGCTGCTCAGTAAGTGGAAATGTAGGAAGGAAATTTTACCTCAGCCCTTGGAAACAGACTGCTAGAATACAGTAGACATCAATAAAAATGGCAATAAAATTGGTAAGGGGAGGGGGGGGAGAGGAAAGAAAAGCCAAAGCCTGTAAATCTGGAAAAAGGCCCTTACAAAGGAGAAACTATGGCATCTGAGAACTCATGTTATTAAAAAGAAGGGTGGGAGGTATCTAAGAGCCTCTACAGAAAGAAATTATTAGGCACTGAGTTACTCCTCCATCTGCCAAAAAGAGACACAACATGAGCTAGTGCCGAGATGCTAAGGCCAAAACATTTCAATTTAAGTGAGGGATCACATTTTTGAACAGTGGAGGGCTGATGACCTGATGAAGAAGCCATCAGAAAACCTGCTGGATTCTCCCTCTGTTTATGTCAAGGCTTGATGTCCTCCCAAAATATGCAACTTAGCCAAAAGAAGTCATTTGGCTCCCTGCAGGAGTGATTGCCTGGAAACTAGTGGCCTGCAATTCAAACAGGATTAACTCAGAGGACTTAATGGTACCTTTGATTCTTAATTCTCCAAGAAAGGCACAGAGATATACAGGTATTCCAACTTCCCCTCTAGACAAGTACAACATTCCCAGTGGGTGGGATTTTTAACTACGTACCAGGAGCAGAAAAAATGACTGACCAACTTCTATTTTGAATCCCCCAGTTTTCCAATCGGTTTCATTAATTAACTCTCCCTAAAATTAATATCTTTCTTTGTGCATATTCCAGTGAAATGAAGCATTTTAAAATCATTCTCCTCAGGGAGCCAGTCATGACTCTCAAGCTAAGACATATCTTATCCTTCTCCAATTTTTTTAGGATTATATGAAAATGATGAAAATTCATTCTTTGTGTAACTTCAGAGTCTCAGATGGGATCGTATCAGACAGGATTCCAGCCAAAATTATTTTAAAGGATATATTTGTAGGCTGACTTGACACTACTTCCTTCTTCAGCACAAGACAGTCTGTTTTCTCAGTTCTGAAATCACGCACATATAATAAGATTCCATCCATCTTCCCTTGAAGGCAACAGGAGTTTTTCTAGAAAATTCAATGAGAACAGGAAAACCTCCTAATGGCTAAATTAATGGTTTTCCTGTGAAGCCCTGCAAGACTCAAGCAAATAGGATGGCAAGAACTTACACAAACATAAACACAATCCTGTGCTCCTCAAGAAAACAAACAAAGAGGGTAACAGAGCAATCTGTAACAGACTTCTTAGCCCCCAAATATCAGAACTTTCAGAACACCTGACCTATTAAAGTCATCATAATGTATATATGTAAGCAACATGTTGTTGTTTGGATTATTAAGACATTTTAAGAATGTAGAAACAAAACAAATACTTCATCTGTGTGTGGTCATGGGATCTGTATGTCACTCAAAAACAACACCAGCAGGTGGGCAGTATTTGTGTCTTTCACATCGAGTAAAAAAAAAATTAAACAACCCAAATCACTCCCACGTTGGTACCCTCTATAACATATAAAGCCATAGTTGGGTCTGAACTTGTCACTCTTTAGACAGACAGAAGATCTAGGGATGCAAAGTATCCAGAGACCACAAATATAGTAGGCATTTTTAAGCTACTTCATGTGGCTGTGAAAACCTGGCCAGTCCTACCTCAACCCAGGGTGAGTCTGCTGAACTCATTACACCACTCTGGGTCTAAATGGGAGCAGGCTCTAACTTAGATCCACAGAGATTCCGAAAACATTTTTTCATTTACAAGGGATGAGACATAGTTGAGCTGTGGTTGTCAACAGGAAAGTGCTCTCTACTACAGGGAAATATTTTTCTTGTGTATGTTTCCTTAGCTCATCGAATAGCAGCCCTTCCTCTAGACCGTGTGGTCATCAGCATGGGACTAGGTGTTCTGGCCAGCACTGATGCTGCTACCACAGCCCCTCCCTTTCTGTCACCAGGCAGGAACATCTTTAAGACAAAACTATTTTTTTCCCCACAGTAAAACTATCAGAGTGAAGCTCAGGCACTTATGAAACAAAACCAGTGAGGTGGAGCCACACAGCACGTGACACCATTGTTTCTGTTCCTCAGCACAGTGACTGTATCAATAATTTACTGAAAGTCATGATGCCATAAATTAAATCCACCAGGCAGGTGAACAGAAGAAGAGCTTCTGCAGCACACGTTTTTCAAGCAGCACAACCTAATTCTCAGAAGACAGCGTTACAGGATCAAGTGGTTTGCTCCCTAGAGGGAAGCCGTGCTACAGATGTCTAGGGGGTGTCAAAACTTTGTCACAACTGTGTCGAATCTTTAGGTAAATGTCTGTAAAACCACACGTCTGCATTTAGGGCAGTCCCTCTCAGCAGCCATTGACCCTTGCTTGTTGGTGACCATGACCTCAGTGGTTTGGTCCATTCCTTCTGCAAGTCCCTCAGCTCCCTGAGTGTGGGCTGGGTCTTAAAGTTTTTTAAAGCTGAGGATGGAGACACCCCTTGGTACTAGACATCACTTCCACCCCGGGCATGTTTCACCCACAGCAGCCCAATTAAAACTTAGCTTTAAATGTGTGCTTGAGCATTATTGAACCAGGTCTTGATGACAGACCCGTTCAGTCGTACTAAATGAGCCACTGCTCCATAGTGCTCAGCAATGCCAGGGTGGCTTCAGGTAGGATTTGGACACCCTAGTCTGGTAGCGAAGGAAATGTGTGCTTCTCCTGCCTGTCCTTCATTCTCAGCTGGGATCAGACAGCGAGCATTGGTGTCAGGTCTTGTGCACCCCAGCCCTGAATCAAGGAGTTTGGGAAGCATCTGGATATGCCAGTGCCTTGTCTAAGACACCTGGCCATCAGCAGGTGTGTTCCACTCATTAACTGGCCGTGGAAGCAACAGGGACCAGGAGACGTGCAATTAATAACCGGGGGCACCAGCTCTGCACCAAGTAAATTAAGACAGAAAGGAGCAATATGTCAGGTTCCTTTGGCTGACAGCTCTGGCACAAGCAAGAACTGCTGCAATAATATTCCAGCAGCTCTACTCTTAGTTGTGTGTGGGCACACCAGTGGAGTTACACTTGCCAGGCAGGGCAGCACATCATGGGGAGACTCTACTGACTGTAATTGTGTTGTCTCAATGAAAGAGGTTGGGGTTTGGGGTCTTGCTGCTAAGGGAGGCTAAGAGCAAGTCTGTAATTAGCTACCTTAAGCTGAAGGTAATCATGTTGGCTCATGCTGATTCCCTTGCTCCATAAGGACATCTCCAGACAGTGCACGTGCGTCACTCAGGGATGTTATAATACCCTAACTTTTATGTTATTATCCCTTTTAAGAATACATAATTCTTCATTTAATTCTGCTTCTCTAGTACCATCCTAGAGACTGATTTAGTCTTAGATATACATTTGTAACTCACTGGGAAATGTCAAAAAGCCCTCATGCTAAAGCTCCAGGTATTACTCACACTACACACTGCTTAGGTGTTATGGTGCCTTTGCCTGACTGATGATGATAAATGACTAAACACAGGAACTCTATTCTAAATCATCATCTTTGATCAACTTGTGCTCACATTACTCATATAATCGGTTGTGTTGAAATGCAGGAGGATTACTCATGTGAGGCAAGGATGTTTTGTCCTAGTGAATAATAAGAATAAGCAGCAAAATGTAATAAAAGCAGCAGGAGCTGCTATTCACGTCTTTGGAAGTGTATTGAATTTACCTCAGGCTTCTGTTGAGGAATTTAGTGACACTGGTTACAACCAGCCAAATTACCCCTCAGCTCAAGGCTCTCATTTGCATATGCAAAAAGCTGCCATTGATTTGCATATGCTACTACTGCTTCTTTTGGAACCTTTAGTAGGCTCAGGATTGAAGAATGTGTCTTTCCAGCTTCTTCTGAGGAAAGCAGTTGTTTGAAAACCTCTCCTGCATTAATGAGCTGATAGCCAAAATAGTGGAAGTGGGGCAGTGAGGCATAATCAATTACATTTGGATAACTGCTGATGGAACACGATAACTAATTAATGAGACCATGTGCACATACAAAAGATAAATGCATCTGAAACCCGGCAAGAGCTGAATGTGTTTGTAAGCCTGATGTGTTTACTGTGTAAAGGGCCAGTTCAGGCTCCTACTAAATTATTACAGAAAGCTGCAAAGGTTGCTGGTGAATGAGAGTCAGCATTGAGGAAAAAAAAAATCCAGCAGTTTCTTAGTGGGGAATAAAGGAATCTCTGTGAACCCAGCAATCTTCAAAATAAAAGTAGAGGTTTAAAAATAGTGGATTTTCAGGTCCTGTATTTGATATACATTTTTTTTTTTTCTGGTTCAGGTGATGAAGCCAAAACATTAAATCAGTTCTTTCCTGAAAGATTTGTGTTTTTGCCACTGCATTCAAAATGCTACCCAGAAATGCAATAAGCTGTCATAATGATGCATCAGCCAGACTCTTGCAACAGTAAAAATCCATTTTGTTTAGAGAGCCTCACACATTAATAAATAACCCATTCTGTGAATTATGTCAAATGAAAAAAAGCTCTCCTGTCTGGCCTGCAGCAAACCATAATGACTTTCATTCTGTGGTGTAAAAGTATGGATCCACTGAGGAAAGAAAAAGAAAATGCAGCCCAGTAATTAGAGATATTTCCTCCTGTGTGCTGTTAAAGCAAAGACAGTTTTTAAATGAGTATAATTCTAGAAGAGACCGTCTGGTAATCCAAGTCTAAATGTTTCAGTGATACAAAGGCAGCCCTTTTCCACTCTAACACTGAGATTTGATACAGAAAACGTGTTATCTCATCAAAATGGTAATCACTGAAAGTATAATCTACTAACCAAAACCAGGGAAAAGCTCCGTTGCAAACACAAGGCTGCAACCATCCCACTGATGCCACTGGTAGTTGTACTGTTAGAGCAATCTATACCCAGCTCTGCAAATGGGCAACTCGCTGCAATCCAGGGATACTGGACTATCAGGGAGATGTTTTCCCTCTTGTGACAGCTCAGGGTCTGGAGCTGCTACTCTCAAAACCAGCAGGAAGGGTGCAGAGGGATCTGCCAGCATATTTCCAAGGGCAGGTTGGACAGAGCCCTAAGAACCTGGTCTAGCCAAAGGTGTCCCTGACCATGGAAGGCTGGGTTGGAACTACATGATCTTTAGGGTCCCTTCCAACCCAAACCATTCCATGAATCTCTGATTCTATGAGAGACAAATCTGGGCTCCTGAGCACTTATCTCATGGTGTTTAAAATGCCTGAATTTCAGCGGTCAGCACATTAGTCCTTGAAAGAGTCTGAACACCCAGACTTGTGAGCCCCAACTTCCTTCAGGAGTTTTATGTGTTCAAAATCGCCATGGTTTGTGAGTGCAGCAGGATGGGCAGGGCTGTATCTGATGGCCGTCAGCATTGCTGTCAATATCTGCCCTTGGAATGCAAAATCACACAGCTGCCACAAATGCGCGTTTGAAGGTGCCCAGGGCCTCAAGGGTCCTTCTGCAGATACAAAACTAATATTGACTTCAGCAAGGCACATCTAAAGGAGCATTAATCATTTTTAGCATGGTTTCTCTTCTGCTTCCGTGGAAAACCCAACTGAGTTAATCACCACACATTCCATTTTACTGATGGAGGAACAAATTTACTAATTTCATGTGGCTTCAATACTCTCCTAGAGGGAGCCTGTCAGTACAGCTCCAAGAAGTTCCTGGTTCCCCACCTCCTGCTCAGCTCACTCACCTATTGATTTGCCATTTCCCTGCATTAACAGTATTGTTACAGTTTTTAAGGCTTTTACTTTCCCATCTCAAGACAACAATGACAAACTAGACCTTTTTTCAAATGCACAAATTCATTATACCTCTTCCTCTGCAGTTCTCTCTTTTTTCTTTCTTTTGGTGGTTAAATAGCTTTTTTGCAAACCCAAATGGAGCACTTCATGCATATTGCATTACTTACAGCTTGGCACGCACAGACTGTTGTCTGTCATTCCCTGCACTCATTCCTACGCCACTCTGCAGCATGGGAATCATTGGTACCCATGCAAAAAGGGCAGAAAACAAGCAAGAAACCAAAATACCAGGCATTGAACTGCCTTTTACAGACACAAGGGAGAAGGAGAGGATAAAGCTTGATGTCTTGGGCAGGTGGATTTACTAGGGGGAGGGGATGAGCCTGCAGGGATGCACATGAGCATCTCTGAAAGGGTGAACAGTGCGTTTTGGCTTCCATCCCATGCAGGCTATAAGAACTGTGGATGATATCTCCAAATGTATCCAGGCCCTAGGAAGGAGGAAATCACTGATCCCTCTAGTCCCAGAACTGTATCTCACTAGCTTGGTGCTCCAGAGGATCCCAAGGGATCCTGACAGCCTGGACTGACTGCTTGTGAGGTTGGCACCTAATTAACACTGGCAAGCTTTAGAACAGCTCAGTATCAAGGGATCTGCTGGCCTTCACCATGATCAGCTCTAATTTCACCTCAGAATGTGTCACTTCATCTCCCACCTCATCCAGGCAGGAAGATGAGCCCTAGGCCACCAAAACCTCCTCATTGCTCACCTGCCTGCAGACCAGTGCTCAAATACCAACTCACTGTTTACTTAGGACATGGGAACCACCAGCTGCAAGACAGGAAGAAGCTTTAACATCTCTTCCATCCTTCCCTCTGCCTTTTCCCTGGTCATTCAGGCAGTCTGCTCTCTCCCCAGCGAGGACAGCAGCTAAACCATGACACTGTATCCCCCCTGAAGGCTGGAGAGAGGCAAAAAAGGGTGATCTCTATGTACATGCTAATTATTTCACTGGATTACACATCTATGCTCTTTTAACTCTTGCACTAGAGACTAGAATATAAAGTTTAGGAGCTCCTTGGGTGCCAGCTCTAGATGCGTGGCACCCTTGCCTCGTGTTCTTGGTCAAATTAAATATGTCCTCTTTTATTTTGCTTATTTGTCAAAAGAAGTTAATGCTGTTTAGCCATCTTGGCGTGGTGCTAACACTGGTGAAGCACTAAATGTAACACAGATGGAAATAACAGAGAAAAGTGCCATTCTACTTCTGCACTTCCATTTTGCTAGGAAGACACACCAAAAAAATCCCTGAACCCAGTTTTTTTTTGGTTGATGCACATAGAAAGTCGGTCTTAAACCTGAGGTATTAGCACTGGTTTAATTTAGCCACAATTTCGGTTTAAATTAACCACAGCTCCACTCGCATTGCTCAGCCAGGGGTAAAAATGGAAAGATTAAAAATAAGAAATTACCAGCAAAGGCACAAGGCCAGATTGCTGAAGCCGGACCCACGTGAGCGGCGCCGGGACCGGCGGGGACCAGCCCTCGCTCTCGGCTCTGCGCCTGCTTTTAAACCCCTTCGGGGAGGGCTGATGGTGGAGGCAGAGCCGGCTCTTACAGCGGCAGCCCAGCCGGGGATCAGCGCTGTCAAAACAAGCGCGTAAAAGCCCAAAGCGGCCGGCGCTCGTAGGCGCAAAGGCTGCGGGGAGGAGCGGGGAGGAGCGGCAGGACCGCGCCGGCCGGCGGCGATGCTGCCCGGCTCCCGCATCGCTCCTGACGTCAGTCCTGGCCCTGCCGTACGAGCCGCAATGAAACTCAGCATCCTGTGCCCCTTCAGACGAGCCGCCTCACCGTCACCGAGCTCACCCCTGAAGGGGAGAGGGAAAGGGGGAGAGCAGGGAGGTCAGGCTAGCGCGTTGTTCCTCTCGTCCTCTTTCTGGGATTGCAGCGGGTTTGCTGCCCGGAGCCGCCTTTTCCATCATCTCGAGCAACCTCTCGCATCCCTTTGAGGCTTTGGGACTCCCTTTTCCCAGGGAAATGCCGCAGCTCGGCTCTGCAAGCGACCCCTCCTCCGATCAGGGGGGTGGTCTGAGGGCTGTTGCTCCAGCACCATAAACACCTGGGTTATTATTCCCGGGCTCCACTGCAGGCACTGCTGTGGGGACTGATAGGAACCTGCTTCAATCCCACTTTTCCAAGCTACAGAGCAGCAATATGCTGATCTCAAACATCTGGAATAGTTTTGAATGGTTGCATTAACTGACTTTAGCAGCGATTATAGAGTTATTTCATTTCAGGTGTTTGGAAAGGTTCTTTTCCTTGGTGACTTAGGAGAAGTCATATGAATTGTAGGTCTATGTTGGGCTGCCATGCAGGAGGGTCTGGTCACAGCTGGTCTGGAACAGCTCAGCAGCCTAAATCTGGGTGCACCACCAATCCACCAGCCAGTTCCTGCTTTAAATTTAAAGCATTTAAAATATTTAAGTTTTTTTCATTATTTTAGCAGTTGAGATTATTCCAGGATGAGACTGCCATGTCTTCTCTTGGGCTTCTTTGCAATGCTGGTGAGAAAGTAATTTCTATACCATGATGTGGCTTGAGAGTGAAGTGGCTGTCCAAATCAGTCATGCTCATCTCTCCTCAGTTTGTGAAATGCGCTAATTTTTCCATTGTGGATGTGAAACCCTCCAGCAAGACCTGAGCATTTGCCACTCTTCTCAAAGTCTTCATGAGCCACTCACAGACACCCCAGACAAGATGACAAAAAATTGCTGATTTCAAACCACAGTCCCAACCCCTCTTGAAAACACAGGACAGGTCTTTCCATGCCAAAGCGTGACCTGGTGATGGGACCAAAGACCAGCCCACAGCCTCAGCACCTCCATCCCACACCACCCTACCTCTTCCGATGGCCCTTTTGGCTGGTTTAAGTCAATTTGGTGCAAACCTTAGCATAGCAACCTGAGTCTCAAACTCAGTTAGGAGCATCCATAAAATCCAAGGTAAATAATTATATAAAGGATGGGGAAGTAAGAAGAACTGCAAGTCCTCTTTGCCAAGCCCATGCTTCAGAACTGCTGTGCTTTGCTTCAGAACTGCTGTGCTTTGGATAACAGGATGATGAATTTTTTGGTAGCGATGAGCACTTCTCTTGGAAAAGTTGTTTTCCCTGTGATTGAAACACAGCCCTGGTAAAGTAGAACCAGCCTGGAGGTGCCAGAACACGGGCACAGTGCTCCAAAGAGATACCAGGAAAAATTTCTTCATAGAAAGGGATGTCAAGCTCTGGCACAGGCTTGACATCCCTGGTCAGTGGTGGGATCACCAACCCTGAAGGGATTTAACAGACATGTAGATGTGGCACCAGGGGACATGGTTTAGTGGTGGGCTTGGCAGTGCTGAGTTAGTGGTTGGACTTGATGATCTTAGAGGTCTTTTCCAACCTAAATGATTCTATGAAGACAGCTCTGTTTGATCTCGGCTGACACAGACCCACTGAGCTCTGGCTTCTGCCCCTTCCAACACAAACCTTCCCTTAAACCAGAAAAGTAAAACCTCACCTGTGATCCAGCCCATGCCACAAAGCAGCTGACTCCTTGAGCAACCCAAAAGCCAAACCCAGGTTTTATTCTCAACCCACGGATGTGCATTTGCTTGGGAGCAGTAACAATTTTTCCTTATTATTATTCCTAGCTAGAACATCCAGCCTTTCAGCTTGTGGTTGCTTGAGGTAAAAAAAATCAGCACAATTTGAACTGTGATCAACCAAAACATGAAATGAATGCTGTGTTTCATTTAATAAACTCTAGCAACACAAGGCTGCCTGGTGGACACAATGTAATTTGTTTTGGATGTAAAGATGGAAAAAATAACTGCTTTTTCTTCAAGGCAATTAGAAAATAAAAAAAAGATTTCTGTATTAACAGAAAACAAGCTGCCAAGTTAAAACTCATATTTAATAAACTACTTTCGCTGTTCTTTTGTATTAACTTGCAGATTGTCAGTTCTTGTTGTTTTGCTCAAAGGCAAGAAGTCATCACGTGTCACTAGGAAGTCACTTCATGCCCTTGTCCAAAGTCCCTCTCCAGCTCTCTTGTTGCTGCTTTAGGTAGTGGAAGGTCTTATAAAGTCTCCCTGGAGCCTTCTCTTCTCCAGTCTGAGCAACCCCAACTCTCCCAGCCTGTCTCCACGGGAAGCGTTCCACAGAAGGTCCCTGTATAGTCTGCCATGCTGATGGTGGGCTGACTGCCCTCCTGCTGGAATTGCAGTGAGGCTTGGAATCAGGCTCAGTCCCCACCAATGTCCGGCGTGCCACAGTGGCCACAGGCACCTCACAGTTACCTGTGGCCATCACTGCTTTTGGTGGAAATTAAGCCATGTAATGAGCACTTGGAGGAAATTGGGTTCCTGTAATGACAGGGGCTAAACCCCTGCAAACATAGAGGAGAGCAGTGCATCTCTGTTGTACAAAACAACGGGGGTGGAGAGAGGAGATTTCTGCATAGCAGCAGCACTGGTGAAACCAAAGCTCTCTCAGCACCAGAGCCCAGTCAGAAAACAGCTCAGGGGGCCTTTTCAGGGCTCCTCTTTCTTTGCTATTTCAGTGAAAAGCTCTGTTCTTCTTGCAGCCGGGCCGTCAGCGCAGGAGGGAGATGCAGCCACAGCCCTGAGCAGGTGCTGCCAAAACCATCCGTGACCGCCCTCCAGGAGCCCGGGACCAGCCATGAGCGGGTTCCTCTCACGGCTGGACCCGCGGCGGGTGCCGTGGGGGGCCGCAGGCCATGCCCTGCGCACCCGCGTCCTGCGCACCAAGCCCGTGGAGTCCATGCTGGAGGGCACGGGGGCCGCGGCCACCCAGGGCGCCAGGCTGGCCAAGGTCCTCACCACCCTCGACCTCATCTCCCTCGGCGTCGGGAGCTGCGTGGGCACCGGCATGTACGTGGTGTCCGGTCTGGTGGCCAAGGAGATGGCGGGGCCCGGGGTCATCGTGTCCTTCATCATCGCTGCCGTCGCCTCCATCTTGTCAGGTGAGTTGTGTGCGTGGGATTTTGAGTAATGTGCCATCTCATGCCATCTCATGCATCCTCTCCATTCGTGGTGCACACCTGGCAGCACCCATGCTCGGCAGCACAAGCTGCAAGGGGGTAGCACCTTCCCTGCAGGCTGAAAAAGCATTTTCCTGGTTCACCCAACTCATGCGGTGCGCTGTCTCTCATTGCCCAAATGTTAGACCAAACCTTGCAGAGGGAGCCAGAAACCCAAGCACAATTATACTGATGAACTGCTGATGGCTTCCACAAGGATGGAGCCTGTGGTCAGTATGTTTTGAGACACTGAAGAGTTTTGCAGCTCATGTCCCAGGCAGAGAGAGCATGGCCAAGCCACAGCATTGGAGCGAGGGCAAAACACAGCTTGTGGGAAACCCAGCTCCAGCAGGGAGGATATCAGTGCCTTGGGCAGCACCAGGGCCAGCCTGTTTTGTTGACATGGCTAACAGCTGAGAAATTCTCGGAATTAAGAAATTAGTTCTGGGGTTGATTTTATTGGCTTCTATTCACGCAGGGTCACTCTTTGAATTTCCAAACAAAAAACACAACAAACAAATGTGCGGGGAGAGAGGAATTATGTATTTTAGTGAAAACCCTGTGAATTCCATCTCCTCCGTAGGAACCCAGCTGAGCATATGGCTCGAGCTGCGGTTTCCACATGAAGCCAGTACTGCTGGCATTTGTCCTTTCCAGATCAGTGCTAACACGATGATGTGATGTTCCTGCTCTCCCCCGCTCAGAGGACTTTGCATGCTGTGTCAGTCTGGTATCCAGCTTTTGTCTGCAGGTTGGGTAAGGAAACCTGAGTAAATGGCAAAGAGCTTTGATAGAGGCAAACACAGCAAAATGACCCAGCTCAGCTTTTCAAGCCTCCAGACTTTCGTAGGTGGAGGTGGAAACACATCGTGCTCTTTCCCTGGAGGTTGCAGTGCTGCTCCACAGAGATCCCTCCAAAGCGTGTGCGAGTCTGAACTCCCGAAATCCCTGCAGCCCAGAGGCACAACCCAGGCACAGCATGGGCATGAGTGTCACTCTCTCTCCAAAGCACAGCAAGAGCAGAGAGCTTGCAATGAGATCCAACGCTTATTTGAGATCCCAACACAACCAATAACCCGGAATGTCCATTTTTTAACTGAGGCAGTAGATAGCATCAGTGCCTTTCCCCCCGCCTGCTTTCTCTCCTCTGTGAGGGATTGATTGGCTGGGATGCAAACCAAGAGCTTGGGTGGGTCTGTGCTAACAAAAACACGCTGTCCTCCAAAAGGGGCTATTTCACCCCAGATATGAGCCCTGCCCCGCAGCAGGAGCTGCTCCCGCCTTCGCCACTTCCCACTCCACTTTCATCTCCCCTTGCTTTTGTAGCCCTGGGAAAGTGTTTTGTGAAGGATGCAGTGTTTTGATAGTCTCCTTGGCCACTTCCTCGCTTCATCCTTGACACTGCTGTTGTTTGTAACAGCAACGCTTTTTTGGCAAGTAAAACCAAGCAAGAATTCAGGAGCTGGACAGGCTGTTGGACTCACTGGGGGTGTGATTTCAGCTCTCACATCGTGGTTGCACCTGGTGTGCCAGGCACTGAGCTTGGGCAAATGTGCATGGACAGATTTTGAGGAACTTGTCAGTTTTAAGGCCAGGTGGGACCACTAGATCACCCACTGTCCCTTGGTTCATCACAGACCACCAAGTCAAACCCCGCTGCTTGCAAACTGAGCCCAGGAGGGTTTTGGATTTAAAAAAACTCCAACAACAAAAACCAAACAAACAAAAGCAAAACCATCCAGAAAGCCATCCAGCTCACCTGGGAGCCCTGCCAGGGGGAAATCCCTCTGCACTGTTCAGCCCAGTTTCAGATAAGGATTTTTCCAATTTCATCTACTCAACAAATTCTGGTTACGCCTTCCCTGAGGTTTAAGCAACACGTACCCCATCAGGGTACTCACACACACGCTATAGTCCATTAACCTTATAAATTAAATTAAATCAACCTCTTTTATTCTCTCACTGGAAGGCCTTTTATTTAGCTCTCAAGTAGAAACACTTGCCCAGCTTCCCTCCACAAGGCCTCCCATGCACTGCAGCCTCCTTCCAGCAGCTGTGATGGCTGGGATTCCCCACTCTCACATCAACGTCTAACCAAAACTCCTTCATGGCAAAAATCAGCAGTTTGCGTCTCACCCACCCCCACCACTCTCTCTGCAGCCTTTTCCACCAGCCATTGCTTGTCCCTTTGGTGATTTCCTCTCCTACAGTAATACAGCCTTTTTTGGAGCACAGTGCCATGGTCTTACCTGGTACCCGTGTGGGAACAGCTCACCAGCAGCCAGGATGCACCATGGAGAAGGGGGGGAGCTGAGCATGTGCCCCAGGTGCTGCCTGGCTGCAGGATGAGGGCTGGGCTGAGGGTCTCCAGCTGCAGCTGCTTGGGTGGTGCTGGTGAGTTGGGAGTCCTTGTTTCTGAAGAGTCTTCCTTTATGGAGCTGCCTCATGTATCAGCATGTAGTGATCATGAAACACAATGGACAGGCTCAGTGGCTTGCTGAAATTAATATACCTGCCTCAATAAATTGGGTGCTCTTCGTTAACAAAGGGGGACAAAGTGCTGAATGTCTTGGGCTGCCAAGGAGCAACCAAGAGTGTTATTGTGCAGTTGTATTTTAATAATAATAATAATAATAATAATATTAATGCAGTAATATTCATACAATAATACTAATAGCTTCTTCTTATTATACACTGCAGATGCAGCAGAGATTACTATATATATGTATTTTATACATACATACATATATATATATTTATATAAAATATGTGCTGATACCTAATGCTGATATCCACAACATATTGCTGTACCCAACACATACTGAAAGACTGCTCCTCTATTTTGGGATCCTGGTAGAGTAATTGAAAATTCAAACATTTTATACATATTAATGTCCTTGCTTTGCCATTATCATTGTGTATCGATAACAGTCATCTTTAACTGTTATCTTGTCATTGGCTAAAAGTAGAGCTGCCTCCAAGAAAGAGTATATGATTTTTAAGGCCATCAGAGAGTGACACAAGATACTTGTCCCCATCAGAGCACCAGTTTCATAAATCATTCAGGCCTGTAGTTATCTGTGAACGTCGTACCTTTGCCGAGCACATGCATTTTTCATCAGTTTTGAATAATGACTGTCGGTGGGGTTGGATGGATGATGGGGATGTCTTGCAGCTCCTGTTGGGCTGCTTTACAGAAACCAGGTTTTGAAGAGTCCCATTGCAAGGCAACACACATGCAAGCTGAACAGTGAAGGGAATATAAAAGTCCTCCAATGCATCACAAAATTCAGCTTAAGAGATTCAACAACTCTGTGTTTGTACTGTGTAAAACCGGCACTTAGAGTAAGAGCATCTGCCTCAAAAAATTTTTATAAATTATTCATTCCCCTCTCTATACTGAACTGATTGCAAATTTGAAGCAATTATTACTTTTAAATAGAGAATAGTAGTTGATAAAGAACTTGATAATTACCATGTGTTTACACAGGGATAGTAATGGCCTTAACCAATTCACCCATATGAGCTGTACTGGGGTCTTTGGGGCAGGGATTTTGGGGCTTAATCAGTGTTAAACATGCAGAACACCGTGTGCCCTTCCAGCATTTGTCCTGACTAATATTTGGGGAATTTATAACTGAGTCCATCCATTCCTTTTAAATAAAAGCTCATGTTTGTTTTAAGACATCAATGTGTCAGGGTCAAGTTTTTATTAAAAATTATCCTGACATAGTAAGCGCACAAGTTGTTCAGAAAGTATTAAAGTCCACTGACTTCTCCTCCCAAACGGTTTCAGTTAAATACATCTTTTTGCTTTTCTTTTCTTCTTCTGCACAGTTAGTTTTGCAATTGTTTAGAAAACTTAAATATAACACTTTTAAGTGTTAAGATAACCTATCTTCTCTATGTGAGATGTCTTCAAACTCCTCTTCCATGGATATGAACAAGAGCAGGGTTGATCAGGACAGTGCTTGTGCCTGCATCTGCAGAGCAGCAACCCAAGATGGGCATTTGGAGTTTGAAAGGTTGGTACAGGGAGAGGTGTAGCCTCCTGTGAGCCCTCCTGTGGCATCTTGCTCTGGGATGATGCTGGGCAGCAGTTGTCCAGGATCCCATGTAAACATTTAGCTTTAGTTTGAACTGTCTCCTCGCAAAGAAAAATCCAACACAACTTGCTTTTAGTGGAAATCTGTCTGGTTTTTAAGCCAAGAAAGTGAGGAGGGAGGGTCACCATGTCCCCCTGCGACGTCTCTGTGCTCCTGATGCTGACTGCAGCCCTGACACCTCCAGGCAGATGGCACCAAGGCAATTTTACTTTTTCCTTTTCCAAGCACATCTTCCTTACGTTGCTTCATACGTTTCCCAAACAGGCGTTTGCTACGCTGAGTTCGGCGTGCGGGTCCCCAAGACCACGGGCTCTGCCTACACCTACAGCTACGTGACAGTGGGGGAGTTTGTGGCGTTCTTCATCGGCTGGAACCTCATCCTGGAGTACCTGATAGGCACGGCCGCGGGGGCCAGTGCCCTCAGCAGCATGTTCGACTCGCTGGCCAACCACACCATCAGCCGCTGGATGATCAACAGTGTCGGGACCTTGAACGGACTGGGTGCGTCGTGCTGTGCAGAGACCTTTGTGTTAATTGGGGCCTGAAAACCAACTGGAAGCTCGTCAAAAGTCAGACATGGATATTAGGCTTCATTCATTATTTACCGTCTGTCTGGCTCTGGTACTTTGCCTTGGCAGTCGGGTTCACAGGCAGGGTTTAGGGGATGGGATACAGGACACTTTGAGCCCCTTCGGGATGAATTGGAATTTAGAATAAGTGCACAGAACCAGTCGAATGTCAGAGGGTAACAGCACAGAAAAACTTCACCCAGTGCAAACCCTTTGCTTGGCCCCATTGAGGCACACAGAATTTTGGTAGAGAGCACAAGCTGGTGTCTGCAGAACTGCCACAGACACACTCAGGTCTGCGGTGATCCTGTATGACCAGCAGTTCCAGCAACAGTCCGTGGGTCCCACCAGTAAGCAAACCGGCCAGCTGTCCTGTACCTGTGTCATGAAAACTTCACGGCTGATGGATTTTTAATGAGTATTTGGCAGATACATGTTATGCAAACTGGGACCTGATCATTTGTTTGCTGCTCTCACAAAACTCTGAACGGTGTCTTGAGGTATCAAGATTTATCACCTTAATTAGACAGCTTTAGGGGGTGGAGGTGGGGGCATCTGGAGATCACCTTTGCAATGAGACCCAGGAGTTCTGCAAACCTTCAAGGTCTGAAAAAGAAGTTCCTGGAGATGCTGTGGATTGACAGTAACACACCTCTTTTCTGTCACCTAGGGAAAGGAGAGGAGTCATACCCCGACCTTCTTGCTCTGGTCATTGCTGTCATTGTCACCATCATCGTGGCCATGGGGGTGAAGAACTCAGTGGGGCTGAACAACATGCTCAATGTCATTAACTTGGCAGTCTGGATCTTCATCATGATTGCTGGTCTCTTCTACATCAAAAGTGACAACTGGGCTGAAGGGCAATTCCTGCCATTTGGATGGCCAGGGGTAAGTCCTGGGCACAGGGAGGGACACGCAGCACCTAAGTGGTGCCGCACACTCAGCCTTGCTCATGGTGTACACACTCTACTTCCACCGCACCCTCTAAATCCCAATGCTGCTAAACCCATGGCTGCTTTGGCCAGGGACCTCCAAATCCCAGGACTGCAGGCTTGGATCCAGACCTGCTCGCTCCGACAAACCCAAAGAGTACAGCAATGCTTTGCTTTTATCTCCTGACACCTCTTAGCACAAACCCCAAAATGGCTCTTCTGGAGAGCCAAACTCCATATGAAAGTGTGCCCCAGGAGATGCCACTAATTGCCAGGCCACGGAGCAAAATGCTGTGGCCATCCGAGACAGGGCGCTCCGAAGGAGCTGGCTCAGCCTCTGTGGAGTGGGGAGGTACTTGTGTTGGCTGATTTTCAACAACAATGTTCTCAAGCATTTGTTTTGAGCACTCTATAATGCCACCTGCCAGTACTTATTTTATGGATGTTCCCTCATAGCTTACTGAGAATTTGGACATATTTGGCTTTTTTAGCTTGCTTGCACTGGTTTTTATCCAAGGATGAACAGAGACTGAAAATATCTCAGCTGGCCTAAACCCAAGATAATTTCTCAGATTTACACTGCTCGACTCCATTGGGGTTTTGTGCAGAAAAATAAGCAAGAAAGTAAAGTAAACCAAGAATCTCGATTTTTGAAAGTATCCCAAGCTGCCATACAGTCCCTGCACCTCCCTTTAGTAAATCAATACCTCTCTGCCAGAGAACAACAGTGAGGAGAAGAGCACTCACTTGATAGCAGAGGTCATATTTACCTTTGGGTTGTGCTTGGCTTTTTATGCCATACAACAGAAGTGAAAAAGAGGAAATAGAAAATACCTTGTTTGCTCCAATTCAGCTCAGTCTTGTGGCAAAAAACACATAGTTTTAAGATACATATCCAGATCACATCAAACCAGATAAGGTGGTCCCATCATTTTCGTCTGGTTGGTTGTCTCACAAGTTGTTCGTAAAAGTAAATCCATCAAGCACAAGTGTGAGATCCCCAGAAGTGTAGGGGACACTTAAAAAAAGGTAATTAGAGATAGTGCCTAAAAGAGGTGAGTTTTACTGTGTGCCTTATCGCTAGACTGCTGAGATGACAGATGTGATGGACAGGTGGTACCCAACAAGCTATCTAAACGTAAGCAAGGGTTTCACAACGCCAGATCAGCTCACTCACAGCCAGGCAGCCTTTACCCTGCTTCAGTGTTTCTTTCCTATAAATGTCCTCGCTAATATTGTATATTTTAAAAAATCACATTAAAAAAATAACCAAACAGTACAAATAATTCCTCATCCAAGTGCTCCAACGTGTGCTCCTAACCTGTCTGCAGCTTCCAAGCCAAACAGAGGTTGTTTGGAGAGCGGCACACATCTGACTGCTGCTGCTCTCTCCTGCTTCCTCTGCTAGCGGATCTTGCTGCCACATGAAACATCTTGCTAAGAGAGACTGTGTGAACATGTTCCAAAACCCTACTGATATAAACGAGTTTGGGGTGAGGAATTGTGAAAGCAAACCTGAAATGGGGTGATTGTTTCCTCTGTCACTGGCAGGATCTCCCAGCAGAGCGGGGCGCTGCGTGGGCACAGGTTTGTGGTGTGCCATGAGCTGCAGGTGCCTCCAGTGGCTCGGGACACACATAGAAATCTTTTCCCAGACCAGATCACTGCGTTAGGGGTGCTCCCAGGGTCAGTCCCCAGCTCTTGGTGTGCATCCCCCGACCTGCCCTCACTGCCCCTTAGCTCACACAAGGCAGAACTGGGCTCCTTCATCCTTTGCTCAGCTCCCTCTCCCTGGCTGGGTGCCAGCCTCTCTCCTGGCACCCAGAAGTTTGATCCTCCACGCAGGTGCTCAAAGGGGCTGCAACCTGTTTCTACGCCTTCATTGGCTTCGACATCATCGCTACCACGGGAGAAGAAGCCAAGAATCCCAACACCTCCATCCCCTACGCCATCACAGCCTCGCTTGTCACGTGCTTAACAGCTTATGTGTCTGTAAGTACCACCAATACAGGGTAAATGTACAGAAATACACATATATATATATATATATAATTCTATAAAAATGTATTTATGTACAGCGTGAGTCCCTTCTGGGCATCTGCACAGCTCCCCTCCCCATTCTGAGGTGAGGCGAGGTGAGCCAAGGTGCCAGTCTGACCCTCAGAGAGAGTTGCTTTCCTTGGTAGGAACTGAGACATCAGCTTTGTTTCCACATGCCTGCAGTGCTTGTCAGGGCTCCCCTGGGCCACAGCCCGGTTTGTCCCCAGGCTCCTGTTACCTGAGGAGACCCCTCTGCCAGCTGCAGGGACATGGTGGCAGACTTATTTTTTTTCCTCATCCCCACCCACAGCTATTTTTGCATCCAGGAGTGCAGCAAGGCAGAAGGAGCAGCAGCACTGCAGCATCCTTTCTCTGTGTTACTGGGAAAAGCAGCACTGCCTCTGCTGGAGATGCGGGAGAGGGTCCAAGTGAAGGAAGAGATGGGCATGGATGGCTGCGTGAGAGATTCTGCTGCTCTGCAGCGCAATAAATGCCTGTCTGTACTCCCCGTAAGGGAACAAAATTGAGTGATGAGAGAGAAAAAACATTGTTCTGATCGTTTCAAAGAAAGCTTCTCACAAACCCAAATGCTTTGACTCAAACAGGATCAGAGTGTTTCCCAAAGGAATGAGATATGGCTTTGGGTCTGTCCCATCAGGAGTACATGACTCAGGCAGCGCAGTCCCAGCAGTGGGACATGGTCAATGCAATTGTTAGTAACCCTGCCAGTCCCACCAGCCTCACCAGTCACACCAGTCCCACTTGACTCCTGCATCACCACAACAGCAAAGTTCAAGTGTCCTCTTCTTGCCTTTGAATAGCAGAGACCAAGTCCCCACAGTTTTCCGGATTAACCACCCCACAGCAAAGCACGTACGGTCCTAACCTCCAGCATTTTACATCCCCTCCACAGGGGACATAGGGATACAATCCCAATCAGACTTAACACCCTTTGACAAGCAGCCCTGCACCGAGAGCCCCCAGCAGCCACTGGAGCTGCTGCTGACACCTGTGTCCTGCTCCTCTCACCTTCCCCAGGTGAGCATGATCCTCACGCTGATGGTGCCCTACGATGCCATCGACACCGAGTCTCCGCTGATGGAAATGTTTGTGGTCCATGGCTTCTATGCAGCCAAATTCATCGTTGCCATCGGGTCTGTGGCTGGACTGACTGTCAGCTTGCTGGGCTCCCTCTTCCCAATGCCAAGAGTCATTTATGCCATGGCTGGTGATGGGCTGCTCTTCAGGTAAGTCATGCCCATGCTGGCATTTATTTTTTGGCCCCTATGGGATCTGGAGGGGAATTGTGCTGGGGGATGGGGGGGTGTCCTGTGCCCCATCACCCTGACAGTGCAAGGAGCAATGGGCATGCACTGACTCAGTGTTTACACTATGGGACACACACCAGTGCAATATCCTGGGGAGAAAATATCAGGAGTGGTCTACCCAGAAGTTTCTCATTTGGTGCTGGCACCTAGAGGTTCCACTTATGAGAAGTTGAGTGTTTAATTCAAGAGTTACTTGCAAAGGAGAGCAGCTTATACACATAAAATCCAGGCACTTATTTGCAAGTGTCCAAGCACCCTTTTCAGAGCTGGTCAGACCTAGATTTAACTCTAGATCCAACCTCAGTCCCCAGCTGTCCAGAGTCCAAGCTCCAAACAGTAACAAGAGCTGAAGGGATCCCAACTCTGGGTCTGTCCCTTCCAGCTGGGGATGGGTTATTGCAACAGGGAACTGCTGTGATGTACAACTTCAACTATCTTTCAACTCTTTCGTGCTCCAGGTTTTTGTCCCACGTCAGTTCTTACACAGAAACCCCCGTTGTGGCTTGTATCGTCTCTGGATTCCTCGCAGCACTGCTCTCCTTGCTGGTCAGCCTGCGGGACCTGATAGAAATGATGTCCATCGGCACCCTGCTCGCCTACACGCTGGTCTCCGTCTGCGTCCTGCTCCTCCGCTACCAGCCCGAGAGTGACATCGACGGCTTCGTCAAATTCCTCTCCGAGGAGCACACCAAGAAGAAGGAGGGCATCCTGGCTGACTGTGAGAAGGAAGCTTGCTCCCCAGGGAGTGAAGGAGAGGAGTTCTCTGGCCCACCGACCAACACGTGTGGGGCAAAAAACCTGCCATCGCTGGGGGATAACGAGATGCTAATTGGGAAATCCGATAAATCTGCCTACAACGTCAATCACCCCAATTACGGCACAGTCGACATGACCTCAGGGATAGAGGCAGATGAGTCTGAGAACATCTATCTCATCAAGCTGAAGAAGCTGATCGGCCCTCGATACTACACGATGCGGATCCACCTGGGGCTGCCGGGGAAAATGGACCGCCCGACGGCGGCCACCGGCCACACGGTCACCACCTGTGTGCTCCTGCTCTTCGTCCTCATGTTCATCTTCTGCTCCTTCATCATTTTTGGGTCAGATTACATCTCTGAGCAGAGCTGGTGGGCTGTCCTCCTGGTGGTGCTGATGGTCCTGCTCATTGCTGTGCTGGTGTTTGTGATCTTGCAGCAGCCAGAAAACCCCAAGAAGCTGCCCTACATGGCACCATGTCTGCCCTTTGTCCCTGCCTTCGCTATGCTGGTGAATATCTATCTCATGCTGAAGCTCTCCACAGTCACGTGGATCCGATTTGCCGTCTGGTGTTTTGTGGGTGAGTCCCAGATTCATTTATTTTAATTTTTCAACTGACACTTTTTTGAAAGTGTGTTAATAATAACAACTTCCCTAATTAGAGTGCTTGGCCTGATGCTTCCTCAGCTGGGACATGCCCAGTCCTTTTCATCTGCCCCTTGTCATCCCAAAGTTCTTAGAGACCTCATTTTATCAAGCCCCTGAACCACACCTAAATGGAAAATTACACCTCCAGGAAATGTCAGTTTGATGGAAGCAACTGCTCCATGCAAAGGTGACTGTTTCAATGGCTTTTTTGATGCAAGGTAGGCGGGTTCTGGAAATTGCCTTGCAGGCAGGTTTCGTACAGAAATCAGCCTGCTTTCTTGCTATTTCACCCACTTGAGCTCTTCAGCAGCCCACACCAATATCTCAGCACTGTGTTTCCAAAGCCCGGAGCTGCCCAACCCCAACAGCCCTGGGAAAGACAGAACTCAGGGATCTGGAGAATGAATCTCCTTTGCTTGGTCTAAGTTCTTAACCTTGGGGCAGGGGCATCTTAGGACTCACAAGCTCTGTTATGAACCCTTTTTTTTCCAAATGTAGGCTTTCTGACACATAGCCAGGAGTCCAGCATATCCATAGTTTCCCTTGATTTACACTGCAACCCACTCACTCCACAAACCCAAGAGAAATAGGCAGCTCTCATAGCTCCTCCATGCTGAGCCACTGAGCAAGAGCTGCCACTTGCACTTTTTGGGCTGGAGAAGACATCCTTGGTGCTTTTTTGGCCCTTGAAGGCAACAGGTGAAGCTGCAAACCCAGGGAAAGCCCTTTTACCTGGAAGCAAAGATAACTCCAAAGCATCAGTTTAATGTGCTGTGATTAAGTACTTTCCTCTGTGGGTGCATTTAATACCTCTTCAGCTGTCAGGAAGGGCAGCAAGTCAATTAAGCCACGGCATCAGGAGTGATGGGCTCCACCAGCCCATCCACAGCTGTTTGCCTGTTGGGGGAGGCTCATCCCATTGGTTTTTCTGGCAGAGATGTATAGTCCTGATCTAGCCTCAGAACCAGTCCCCGCTGTGGTCAGTCCCCAGCATGTGGAGAAGTCTGGGGTTTCTCTGTGTGGGGTAGGTTAATCCCAGGATCAGCTGGAAATGAGATGTCTGGATGCGTTTGCTGCCGGGGACAGCATTGGTGCAGGAAGGTGAGATCAGGCAGCTGGGGTCCAACCCTCTCCCTCTCACCCACCGCAGGTCTGCTCATCTACTTTGGCTACGGGATGTGGAACAGCACTCTGGAGATCAGCGCGCGGGAGGAGGCCCTGCACCAGAGCACCTACCAGCGCTACGACGTGGACGTCGACCCCTTCTCCGTGGACGACGGCTTCTCCTTCGCCCCCGAGGGCGAGAGCTACCCGGGCTGGGGTCCTCCCGAGGACAAGGGCTTCTCGTACCAGCAAATGGCAGACGTCAAGGAGAGCCATCGGACAAGTAGCAGGTCGAAAAGCAAAGGCAGGCACAAACCGCCGTCGGAGGCTCTCATTGCCAACGACGAGTTGGACTACTCGCCCGAGTAGCGGGACGGGCAGCGGGGTGCCGCGCCACCCAGACCGTGAGGAAGGGTCCCCGTGGCTCCCCTGTCCTCTCCCATCCTCCCCGGGTCCTCCACCACCACCCTGCCCACCTCCGGTCCTCGGGACACGCTCTGCGACTGCCGTTGACCCCGAAACAAAACCACTCGTGGCCCGTCCCAGCTCCACCAGTCGGGTCTTGCTCTGGTGAACGCTGGCTGATCCCCCAGCACCGGTTGATCTCCTGGCACCAGCTGCACCAGTGGAGGCAGTGGAGTGGGAGATGTGCCAAACTGGGAGGGTGTTGAGAGGTGGAAGGAGCCACATGAGGGGACAAGACAAATTGTCCTCGGGGAATGTCCACCCGACGGCCGCAGCGGTGGGATGCCACTCTTACATTTTTGGCACTGTCTTGGCATGTGTGTTTTTTTCCTTTGAACCACCTAAAATGACAGCTGAGCCAGAGGCATGGACGGGTGGGTAGGTACAAAAGGGAGGTGGACAAATTCTTTGCAGGGAGTAGCTCAGAGGTGGATGGTTGTTTCCATCACAGTTTCCATGGCCCATTCTGGTGCAAAGGCACTCGGTGTACGCAGCAGCACTACTCCTGAGTCCATCCCCACACCCTGAACCCCAGCGCCCCAAATACTGTGATTCAAAATTAATCCATGTCTTAGTCCAACCTTGAAGTTCCAGCATGGCCCAACATCCCAAATCTGCCTGGTTGGGAGCCTGGTCCCATTTCAGGTCCCAGTGAGGGCTGTGACTCACTCTTGGCTCAACCCACCTTGTACAAATGGTCGACAAGGACCACACGCTGTTCCTCTGAGCATCACCTGTCTGAGGCTGAGCGCTGCTTCCACCACCTAGTGTCTTCTACAAAAATGACTCTGCTGTCATTCCCTCACCCCGCTGGGCACATTTCAGTGCTCACTCTGGCCTCAGTGCTTCAGGGATGCGTCCACACCCTCACAAAACTGCAGCATCCCTGGGTCAGCCACGCCTGGACAGGGCTGGGCCACACGTGGCAAGCAGAGAAGACTTGGCAGCTGAAATCTGTCTCCCTGCTGCCATCTCCACCTTGTACCACTTCCTCTGTTTCTGACCCTGGCTTGGTGGGTGCTGTATGAAAGACACTGAACGCTGCTCGTTCCGTA
Source organism: Sclerurus mexicanus (assembly GCA_013396755.1). Taxonomy (NCBI): domain Eukaryota; kingdom Metazoa; phylum Chordata; class Aves; order Passeriformes; family Furnariidae; genus Sclerurus; species Sclerurus mexicanus. The sequence continues at coordinate 3,960,477 of VWZF01013053.1, forward strand.
AGTGTCCGCATTTCAGTCTGAAACCAAACAGAGCTGGTGGCTTGCAGAGGTTGTCAGCAGGTGGATATTAAACCCCCCAAACATGGCCATGTCCCCCAGCAGTGCCATCAGACTCCCTGCTGGCAGTGTCCCCACAGAACCATTGGCGATGATGGGGTTTGGTCAGTGATTAGCAGCAGGTCCAGTGCTGAAGCCCATCATGCTTAGTGTGAAACACTGTGATGGAGAAAGGTCTTTTTGAATAAGTAATAACCAAAAAGCACCCCATCAGACAATGACACCCCTCCTTGTCCTGGCTGCTGAAGGCCACAGATGAATGAATCCCTAGTACCTGGTGCTGCTGCTGGCATCCCAGGGCACAATTTAACGTCAGCGGGGTGGGATTTCCAGCATGGAAATATCCTCATGGATACTGAGAACCATTAACACTTTGGTTCACTGCAGCAGGGTCAGCCCCCCAAAACACCTGCCTGGCACCCTCTGTGGGTAAGTGTGCTGCTGGGTGCAGAGGATGCCTGGACGTGTGCCCACCCCACTGCTCCCGGGGCTCAAGGCCTCAATGGAGAGGCTCTGCCCAGGGACACAGAAGTTTCCCTGCAGCTCCTGTCTCCAACAGTGACAAACCACAGTCCTTTTCCCAGTGGAGAAGAGCATCTGATTCTGCAGATCTTAACCTGGAGCGCTCTGGGCAAGCCAAGGGAAGCTTGACCTCTGTGGGAGCTTCAAGGTGGGAGTGAGGATTTGGCTAAAGGACCCGTAAGCTTTGCTCTGGCATCGCCTCCCTCTGCCCACCCCTACCACGCTTCCACAGCACAAATCCTGAGTGTGTCCCACCGAAAAGCTGTTTGCAATGTGCACACCGCTCATGGGCCAGCTCAGGAAACCTTCCCGGCGGCGCTGAGCTCCTCTCGCACCAGTCACTGCTCGCCCACGCCTGGCTGTTCTCCTCCTCGATGCCTTAGAAGTTCCCAAGAGAGATGGCACCTCGCAGGTCTGGCTTTACGTTTTCAGGGAGAAAGATTGATGATATTTTCCTACCAGCTCTTGTACTATACCATATCCAAGGTAGTCGTTCGTGTCCTGCTTCTGCACAGTATTTAGGCATCTGCCGAGCCACAAACTCAAGCCCGAGCACCCTCTTGAATCAAAGCCCGTTATTCTTCTTGCAGCCTTAATCTCTTGCTACAGAGCAGTTACCAGTACCAGAGTCTGTCGTCACGTCTGCTCTAGTTACGCCGTATAATTTGGTGAGGGCTTGATCCCTTGCTCTTTGGTGTCTGTAGGAACCTCTCCATTGGATCCAAGCACTGAGTGAAGCCCTTTGGCTGCTGTGGCTCCCATTCACCCATCTTCCTTCCCCTTCCCGAGGAAGTGCCAGGGCGGGATGGCTGTGCCAGATCCCGGGAGCACCAGGAAACAGCATTCAATGCCACGGCGCTGCCTGGTGTGGATGGGCTGCCCTCAGCCCTCACTGTACCAGGGGTGGGAGCTCTACCCTCTTCCCGAGCCCACCACATCCCACTCAACAGAGGTGTTTAAGGAGAAGGTGACCAAGCCACAGGCTGGGCCATGCCTGTGTCTGCCAGCGGCCAAGGGCTGGTTCTCAGCAGGATCCCTGTCCCCTGCTCTGGGTGGCAGTTCCTGGGGGACACGCGGGCTCAGCCTCCATTTGGGAGCTTGTGTGCTGCCTCTTGTTGCAGCGCTGGGGTCTTCAGTGGGCATGAGCAAAAGCTGCAAAGGCAAAAGGTCCAGGTGTGCCCACTGCCTCTGGGCACCCAGGAATGGTCTTGGATGCTGGGAAGAGGTGCACGGGCTTGTTTTGCTGTAACCCCCAATGCAGCCTTTCCCCGCGGGTACCCTGAGGGGGGTTCTCACATCCCTGACCATCAGGAGGACACAGGCAGAGGGGTCCCAGCCCGCTCCCACCGCCGGTGAGAGGCACACAGCCCCTCCATGCCTGGCCACCCTCCTTGGGGCACACACCCTGAGGGGCCCAATGCATGGTACAGATGGAGCTTAAATACCTCAAACCTTCCAGACCAACTCTGTAAGATCTCAGCCCCTCCACAAACTCACTCTTCCCCATCACAACCCCTCGGTCCGAGGCCCAGCACGCCGGCATCCTCCACACGGAGCGAAATCACACCCCAAACAACATGGGATGTTGTAAATCCAGCTTGTAAATGACCTTCACTTCGTTTTGTTCGGTCTTTTTGATGTATATCTTGCTTTTTTTTTTTTTTTT
>VWZF01013053.1:3962750-3997434 GCA_013396755.1 Sclerurus mexicanus
TTTTTTTTTTGCAGGTGGTACTTTCTGGTGTAACAATTCTCTGCAGTTCTGGTATGAAGTTGGTGTATTTGTTAAAAGCAGTTTGTTCTATCCAGTTTTTTTCTTTTTTTGTGGTTTCCAGAAGCCCATTGGTGCATTGTACAATGGGATCTTGTAGTGTGTCATGAGAAAGAAAAAAATTATGCAGATATGTTATGGAGTGATTTTTATTTTCAAATGATTGTGTTGTTGACAACTATACATATAATACATATATATAATCAAGATACTAAGAAAAAAAAATCTAAATTTACCAAAATCTGTATATTTTAATAAATGCATAAAGCTTTATTGTGTGCCTTTACATTCAAAAATCAAAGAGGAAGTAAGGTATTTGTAAAGAAAGCCAGAGACAAATGTGTCTTAGTAGCAGTTTCCATAGTAATGTAAATCTTTTAAATGAAAGACTAAACCAAAAAAATAATAAAAGAAAATTTCCCATGTAAATCTTGTTAAGCCAATCAGTACCTGAAAGTCTGATACTTTTTCAGTGCTAAATTGAAGCTAGAAATGGACAAAATCTTGCCTTAAGTGCTTCAAAATTTCCACTGCATAATATCCATTTCAGTGAGCTGGCTTTGGTATTTACTTGCACTGTTGTGAAAGAAAATGGTTATCTGTTTACACAATAAAAAAAAAAAAAAAAGAGAAAAGAAAAGAAGAAAAAAGCCTAAAGCCAATGACCAAAGTTTGACACCAATGTCTTCCCATCTGCTTGTTGGCACCCGCCTTTCCCTGGAGGAACTGGGGTGTCACAGCACTGTCCCCTCCCTGCCCAAGCACCGGGGCTGTGGGGAGGCATCGCTTGTGAAGACACAGCTGCCTGTCCCTTTTGGGGTGCCCGGGGCCACCAGTATCCCCCCCATGGCATCCCTCCTCCTATCCCTGCCCTTTGGGGAGTGGGGAGGCTGCCAGGTGCACTCCCTGCCATGGAGATGGGATCACCAGCTCCAACTGGTGCTGGTGGAGCCGGGGGGAGCTGTGCTGGGCATCAAGGACCACCACAGCTCACACTCACCACTCCACAGCGGATGGTAGGCATGGTGTGGAGCAGGTTTTCCATCCAAGGCAGTTATACCTGCCCCTATTTTGAGGCTTTGAGTCAGCAAACGAGCACCAAAAGCCTCCAAGGGCCAACAGTGCCATGGCCAACCTTGCCCACAAGAGCCCAGAGCACAGTGGGGTGTTTTGGGAGAGCACAGAGCAGGTATTCCTGCTTTGATCTTTTTAAAGTGAAAAAGTTTAACGTTCTTTGTTCTTCCTCCGAACCCTTCCCCTCTGCAGTGCCAGCACTAATATCCTGTCACATTCTTGGCCCCATCTCCTCATACCCCATGGCTGCAAGATGTGTTTTCCCCACGGCTGCTGCGGGGTTGTTTTGTTTAGTTTGGGTTTTTATTTTCTTCCTTGAAGTAAAGTTTCTTCCTTCCTCTGAGCAGCTCACCCAGGGCTTTTTAAGAGTCACATCTGGGGTCGGATGCTGGTAACTTGTGACCATGGGAAGAGCAAGCAGAGCCCCATCACCATCCCCTGCCAAGGGTCCCCAGCCAAACGTGCCTGAAGATCATGGAATCACAGAACAAGTAAGGTTGGAAGGGACAAAGTGCAGCCCAAGGATGTGGACAGGAAAAGAACCCCATAAGTGCTGCCTGGCAGGCCTCATTCCCCATCGGGTCATGCATCTCCAGCAGCACCAACACCTTGCCAAAACCCCTCCTCGAGCATCCGGCACGGTGTTCCTATGCTTTTCCCTCCCGGTTTGCTCCAGGGCTGTTTGCAGGGCAGCACTCCAGGGGTTTTCTTCTGCGAGGTCTCCCACGCCGCTGTCAATCCCGGGGTTAAACCCCAGGGCTAAGCCCACGGGCACAATCCACAATCCCCGGGCAGCCTGCACAAGCTGGCACGTCTGTGCGCCGCCCCTTGGCCCGTGGCACCCGCACATCAATGGCAGCACTGACAGTACAACAACTGCCTGTGCCCTGCCTGTGATGTCATGGGCACAAGTGTCCTGCCACCAGCCCCTGCCCGCCCTGGGGACATTGTACAGCGCCGAGGCACAGCTCACACAACAGAGACGCCTTCAAGGCTGCTCGGGGTTAGAGGCAGATGCTCGGGCTGCTGCCCGTCCCTGGCCCAGGCAGGCAAAGGGGTTGCTGTGGAGCACAGTCAGCCTCCCTCTGGCTCCTTTTAAATGCTCCAGGCCTCAGCTTCCCACGGGGAGGAGGGGAGAGGTGGGAGCTGCAACATCCTTGCCCGTGGCTGTGTTGCTCAGTTTGCCATCTCCAGATGAAGCAGACCAAGGTGAAAGGACAGTCTCAAATCACAAGGCTTGACTCGCAGCCTTGTTTTCAAATTATTCTTCATCGCTCCAAACAGTTTGGTTGTTCAGACCCTTCTCCTCCCCTCACCTCTCCACTGGGGCTCTCCCCTTGCCCACCCCTGAGCAGCCGCTATTCCTCTTTTCCTTCTGGCTTACACAAATTATTTGAACTGAGTTAACATCTCTGGAGCAGATGGGATTTTGTATCAACATAATTAAATTGCTACAGCCTGTGGTAAGGACAGAGTCAGATCTTGATCTTACACAGTTTTAATCAGAGCGATGACCCCAGATCAGACTTTGGTTTCAGCCGAGAGCACTTCCAGCAGCACAAGGTCTCAGCTTTGCAGTGCATGTCCACCACTTCAGGGGGTTTCTAAGTCTTCCCAATATAAAGAATCCCACAAGTGGGTACTACTGGTACAAGTTGCTACTGGGACCATTGAAAGAATGAATGGATAAGATAATCGTCAGTCCCCTGCAGGAAGATTACTTGTATTTTAAATATTCCTCACTTAATGCCACAGCAGAGCAGAATTTTTCATCCTGAACTGCTACATAAAAAAATAATCTTCAAAATCATTGGGAAACTCCTGTCATGGAAAAACTAGCTATGGAACCACACAGGAAGGAAGGAAGGAAAAAAAATGAAGCCAGAGGTTGCAGGTACTCTGTTATTTATTGTACAGTATTTCACTGAAAGTACAAAGGCATCATCAGTACTCACCAGAATTGTATTGTAACAGGTACATTATACTGTGTGTTAAAATGTGCTGCTTTAACAAGGCAAGACAGAACACAAACTCAGAGGAAGAAAGCAAGGAGTTTAAAAAAAAATGTAAAAATACATTTTTAGTAACTGATCTGTACAAAAGAAAAAACAAAAAAGAAACTAAACCAGAAGGCGGGGATTAGAGCCCCCAAAGTCATTTATAACTATTTAAAAAGGCACTGTTATCTACCATGTCATTAGGACCTTTGGGTTCGGTTTCCTTCATACTGATGACTGTGGGGGTGGGAGAAATACTGTTACTAAAATGATGAAACTCATACAAAAGTATTTACAGAGAAAGGCAGAAAAGTCCCCTCCTCTTGTTCCAAAAGAGAAACATTCGCCCGGTGGGAGAGGACAGCCTTCCTCCCTATCCTCTCTCCCCAACTGTGCCAGAGCCGAGACCTTGAGCAGGGGAAAGCAAACAGTGAGGTGGGGGCAGAAGCTGTCAGAGTCCTTCTAACAATGGGAAAGTGTCTCTCTCATTTCTGTTTCATTGCTTTGAACTCTCCTATAATCAGGGGAGCTGGAAAATAAACTAAAAACCCTAAAACCCACATGACAACCCCAAACCGCCTGAGTCATCCTGGCTACAGGAAGATGGGGCAGGTGGTCGGGACAAACCGGGGAGGACCAAGAGGTAGGGCTGGCTGGAGCTGTCTTTCTAGAGAAATGGGGGCAAACAGACTGGGGGCGGGGGGAGATAATGCTTCAAACTACCAGACATTTGTGCTGCTTTTCTAAATCTCCCCCTGGGAGCCTGACAGCCACGTGCGTCAGCAGAAGCAAACCCAGGGCACGCAAACCCACCAAATGCCAAAGCATCCGACGGCAGCCGTGGGGCGTCCCCGGGACGGTTACACGTGAGCGCTCTTGGCGTGGGTGGGGGAGCTGGACCCCGAGCCGTAGTAGAAGCGGTTCTCACCGAACGTCTGGGCATCTCCCGAGCAGCAGACGATGACACAGCCGCCGAAGAGGCAGAGGGCAGAGCCGATCCAGCCCGTGTACAGGGAGTAGCCGAAGCTCATGATGGTGGTCTCGCGGTGGGCGCACACGGGGAACCAGATGGTCGCGACGACGCCGCACATGGCTGGGGAGAGAGGGGGGACGACAGGGTTGGGGTTCCACACCAGAGGGGACTCCAGCATGTAAACCCCCAACGGGACACAAAGCACGCCAAAGGAGAAGGAAGGCTCCATAGGACAGGGGACAGAGAGGAAGCCCATCCCTCCAAGAGATCTCTGAGCTGGAGGCAACACAGGAGCCTCACCAGAGAGGGAAGGAGAGAGAACAGCCATCTCTCTCAGAGATGAACAAGAAGAACAAAACAATAAGGATAAACAACTGCTGCCTGACACAACCTGCTATGTTTACGAGAAGGGAAACAGGTTTGGTCCCCAGACTGAGAGTCATGGATGAGGATCATCCATGAAACTGATGCTTTGGAGAGCTGAAGAATTAGGAACAGATTAAATATGAAGCAAGAGTACGTATGCATTAGTGAGAGAGTAAAATCAGTGGCCCAGAGTCACCTGGTTTAAATCACTATTTCTGCATGGACTCACATGCTGTATCCTCAGCCCATGCCAATCCACACTGTCGCAGTGTCTCTGCTGAATGGTCACATAAACATCACCAAAATATCCCAGCACTCAGCAAGGCAGAGTAGAGCCTTATAAAACATGAGCAGAAAACGGGCAAAGGCAAAATAAGAAGCAGTTCAGCATTGTCAGGATATTTTTGTGGAGAAGGAAATGTCTCATAACTCTGGAAAGCAGATTTCCTATGGAAAATGTTATCAAGTGATGGGGACAAATCTGGCAAGGCTCTCCAGAAAGTTACTGAATTGAACAGAAATGGGACACGGAGGGTCCGCAGAAGGGAAAACAGGACTCTACCTAAAGTCTACAGCGGGTCAGAAAATGACTGATGGCTTCACATTTTACTTGAAATTCCATAGGTTGTTTCCACAAAAAGCAGGAAGGCTGCTGCAGGGGTGCTGTGAGGTGACGTGTGAGGGAGACAGTCCCCACAGAGTCCCCACATGCACTGAGGGCAACGGGAGTTGATGGTGTTAATCGCCTCCCAGGAGCAGGTCCTAAAACAATACTCCTTGATGGCCTCTACATCTGAGAAGAATTAATGTGTCAATATTTACTTGCCTCCGGGACAAGCTGTGCAGGACTCCATCCTTGTGGCTATCAGAGAATCAGAGCAAAACAATAACAGGACCGTGGCAGCCTTACAGATTTCCACCGACCGCGTTAAAAGGTATCTGGAGGCAGTGTCAGAAAGTTAAGGTTGCAAGAGGGAAAAGAAAGGGATGAGATTAAAAATAAAATTGTTTAGTTAAAGCAGAGAACAAACCGTAGCTCCTGGCCAGTACAGCAGAAAACCCATCCCCAAAGCTGCTGCAGTTATTGTGAGAGAAAATATTTTCTTATGGAAAAGAGAAGAACATTTGAAGGATGCTAATAAAGCCAGTAATAATTCTGGGCCTCCTCAAAGCAAGGGCCCTGCAGCTTCGGAAGGAATTTTGGAGAAGGCAGGGAGGGGAAAGAGTATTTCTCCTGCGAGTGGAGCAGTCCTGCAAACAGCTCATGAGCTCCCAACACTTTAAAACAAAAATGTATCAGTTGGGAATCCACAAAGCATTCTAATGGGCTCTGGAAACAAAGCTGCTTTGTTGTCCGAAAAAACACAATCATCTTTTCTCTTTCTGTCAGCAGTAAATATATATATATATATATATATATATGTGTGTGTGTCTATAGACTATAAGAGCCTTATCTATCCAGACCCACCCCCACAACACAGGAGCAAGGAAAACACTTGCACTGGGGTGAGAGGAGCTCTCAGGGACGCTCACACAATGGCATCTCTTGTGCGTGTGGCTGCACTACATGTAAAACCACCTTATTTTAGTGCTGACAATACCAGAAAGCTGTGAAACACAAGCCAAGGGCTTTGCATGGGCTCGTTTGACCTCTCTGTCTTCGGAGGCCACCAGCTGCCGTCAGTCACCAGTGACCCCAGTGCTGAGCAAGAGGAATGCCCTGGAACAGGACTGGGTTTCATCGCTCTGCACAGATGAGACCGGGCTGTAAATCCTCCGAGGGGATGGGAAAAGGACAGTCAGCAATTGCAACATCTCCCTGCGGACTCAAATTTTGTTCTAGTTGTATCACAGGGAAAGGCTGAAAAAAGGTGATTTGACAAGGCACCCAAAGAGACTGGAAGAGGCATTTTAGGGCAATTTGCAAGTTCTAAAATAGTTTTAAAGAGGAGTGTGGATAGAAGTTATTATCCCTTCTCTTGTGCTAATGCCAAGAGACCCTTTGCCTCTCTCTAAATAAGAAAGTCTTCAGACAGTAAAGCTGCTGTAACCAATACAGCCTAGGAGCAAAGTAAGTCTTCAGCAAACAGAACGAATATTTTCTCTTAGACCAACCAGGTTAGTTGGAAAAACAGGTATGTTTTGCAGCACACACAGCTGGAGCAGGCAATCCTGTAAGAGCCACTGCCTCTATCTAAAACATCATCTCAGCTCTGCAGGGCATGAATGTCCTTGCTCCGTCAGATTGCTGTGAATCCACAGGGATATATCCCACCTCCCAGCATTCCCGAGTCCTTTTTGACTGTGGACATGCAGTACCTCAACCTATTGAGCTGAAACTCTTAATACTCCAGAGGAGCATTTGAGTCAGATGGAAGTTCACAGAGACAAGAAGCACAGAAGGTGCTTGGGGAGCTGGGGGAGAGGGAGCAGCATTACTCTAACTCAGGGGACAGTGAGTCCCTGCCAAATTCCTTAACAGTAAGTTAAAGGCTTTCTGCGGAAGAAAGAATACTTTTCTTTCACAGCTAAATTTAACTGTTCTGAGTTGCTGACTCAAAGTCACACGGATTTCTCTTTCAAAGCATTTGGTTGAAATAATAGATATCCACAATTTTTTATCCTATGCTCAAGGCAATCTTTTTCCCTTGAAATCTACAGTTTCACAAGTGAATCTCATGCAGTATCCAGAAAAACTCATCAGCATCCTTTATTTAGTATACAATAGCTGATAGGTCATTTTGTAGTAACAATTCCCACTAACTAACTAACATATATTTCATCTGTGTTTTCCAGTGTCTCAGTCCCTCTCCCCCATTAGGAAAACACCCACTTGGTTACCAGCAAGGGGTCCCCCAAATCAGTATCAACAACACAGGCTGGGACAGGGTTTTTCCATCAACACCAACATATGAAATGTTTTCACACCAGCTCAGAGCAAACCTCTGCTGACGGTTGTTTTTGACAATAAATCAATTCTCTCAGTCAGATAGGATCAAGCGAAGCCATAAACACATCAGCAGCAGGATAGGAGGGCGTGCACACAGGTTGCACTCTGCAGCCTGCGATTATCAGTGGACAGAAAGATCAATGGAATATCTGAGCCCATTGTTTTCCTGGCAAGTTTTCAACTTCTTGCATATATAATTTTTTTTTGGCTCCACGCTGTGTTTCAACCCCTGTTTTCCCTTCTAATAAACGTCAGTGACAAACTGCCATCCCTTCCCCAAGCAAGTGAAGTTTGCCATGGGGCCAGTTCCCCTGATGGCATCCCCACTCCCTATTTCTACTGTGTTAATGAGTGTTTTGGGAGTTGTTTTTCTTTTAACCAGAGCTCTGGGAGTTGGTCTCCCCTAGGAGGAAGCCTGTGAGGTTCTGGAAGCCACAAGTGAGAGTTCAGTGGCTGGGGGGAGAATAAGAACAGTCCAGGGCATGTTACTCCTAGAATATAATGGATTTTAAGTCAGTCTGGTATCTTTCAAGGCCTGATCCGTGCTTGTTGAATGCTCTGGAACGGTAACACCTCATTTAACAAGTAACACACCATTCATCAACTTAAATAATGTCAAAGTCCAAACCTCTGTACATTATTCTTCTTCCAAAGGGACTGTCTTGTTGATCAGCCTGGAAAAATTTGGGCTTCATAAAAGTATATGTGGGTTGGTTTGTTTTTTCTTTAAAAAAAACCCCCTACAATAAAACCCCAAGGTAAGAGCAAAAGGATCTTATTTATTCTTCATTAGCAATCTGACAAAAAAAGCATTATTGTAATTGTGGCTAAAACATTGTGACCAGGCTGCTGGTCTCAGCCCAGACCATTCGGGACATCAGTGACATGAGCAAATCACTTCACCTGTAGGTGCTTCCAAACTCACAGGGGTAAAAACCAGTAAGACTGGGTCCTAATCTGACCCAAAGAGCAATTGTCTAACAGTGCCTCCAGGATAGACATGTGAGAGATGTGATCTCTCACATTTCCGTTCCTCACAGGATCTACCTAGTGGGAAAACCACGTTCTGAGGCAGAGGGGAGCCTGGTTTATGGAGCACCACAACTCTCCATCCTCCCCCCATAGCCATTCCCCTCCCTCGTGTCCCACTGCAGCACATCTGGGATGGGAGAGTGGCACAGCAGACCCCCAATCCCTCCAAACCCTGGTGGGACACCCCGGCATATGGGGCTTCATTTGTTCTAGTGCAGCCCTACCCAATACTGCACTTCACCACAGGTGTGCTGGTCCCGTCGTCCCCTTGCCCTTTGGGATTTTTAGGGACAATCCTCCTGCCTCCATGTCTGCAGCCATGCAAACAGAGCTGACCTGCAGCACAGTCCTCCTTGACTGGAACAAAAAACTCCTGGCTTTTGTGACGAAGTGCAGCTCTGCTGGGCCTCCCCATCCTGGGCAGACTCCTCCAGCACTGAAGTTTCATTCACAGGCAGAAAAAAACTTTTTCTTTCACTTTGCTGAGCCCAAATACGTGATGGGTGAAAATCACATTCCAACAGCTGTCTAACGTGGCTCTTCATGATTAGGATGTTCTAAACAGGTCCTATAAAGCTGACTTTAAGACGTCCAGTCATGACAACGTGCTCTTAAACCCTACAGGTACCAATAGGGCCCCTTGGACTCAATCCCTTAGATTTGGGATGTATGGACTCATACTAATCACAAGGAACCAGAGGAGGAATCACTTGCACGGACGGAGCACCCAGAGGACAGCCCTTCTGAGTGTGCAGCTATATTCAGTGCCCACTTGAAAAAAAATAAGGAGAAGAAGAAGAAAGAAGATGGGCATGATGTCAGTGCTGGCTGCCAGCATCCAGCAGAGCCACACAAAGAGGCCACTTTCCCTGCCCCCTCCTCCTCTGCCACACAGACGGGTGAAAACAAGGCACCGCAGCCTGTTGCTGAGATGACGAGGCTTCAAGAACATGCAGGTGTTGCATGGGGGACAATGAGCTCCACAGTCTGTGCTGCTCAAAACAATCTCCTCCACAAGCACTGAGGACGGGAAGAAATTCCCAGGGGAATTTGGAGGCCAAGGGCTAGGCTAGCCAGAGGGGGCTGGGAGGCACAGGGGACATGCCATCCCTCTTCCCAGATCTGTGCCATCCCTCTTCCCATGTCTGTGCCACCTCTGTGCTCCTTTCCCTGCTGTTGCCACAGGACCAGCCCCCCACTCAGTACGAGCCTCCCTTCCCACACAACTCCATTTATTTTACCCCACTGCATTTGCAGTGTCCCGGGGAAATTTGGAGGTTATCCATTCCCTGTAAGCAGGTTGGAAGTTTAGACCTTTCCTCCAAAACAACATGACTTACACAGTGAGCCAGCAAAACAAGCGCCTTCAGGCCGTGCCCAGGGACTCCACAAGACAAAGGCGGTGGGATTCACAGCCCTACTCCCTCATCCTCCTTCACTCCCTGCCTCCTGCCTTTGTCCTCCCACTCCTGGCCATGCCTTTTGCCCACCCCACAGACTCCAGGGATGCTGGAGAACTCCAGGATCAGTCCAAGCCTGGACAAACATCCTTCCAAGTGAACACGCTCATGCAGCCCACACCGAGCCATCCTGGAGCAGGGGAAGAGCTCCAGCTCTCCACCCACAGTAGATGCCTTACCCAGGAGGATGATGAGGATCCCTCCCAGCTGGGACCGCCGGTACTTGGCTGCTCCAGGCTCGTGGCCCATCCGGATGCAGGGCAAGACTGTGATCAGCAGGAATATTGCAGGGAGACCCAGGACAGAGGCGGCGATCATGAGTGCTCGACATGCTTGGACATACCCTGTTGGCAAGGCAAGGAAAGAGGGTTTTGATTATTTGGCACAAGAGAAGAAGACCTTTGGACAAAGGCTCCTGTGTGAGTAGATCCCTAGAGTTGCATGGAGTGTGGGAGAGGGATTCATCCCTTGTGTGGACTCTAAATCTGCATCAGGCATAAGGCAGTGAGGCTGCAGTGCAGTGGGCAGTGCACAAACACGGGATGTGCGGGCTCAGAATTTTCCAAAAAATAGCACTGCCTGGAAAATGCAAGCTTTTCCCAGCAAGACACAGAAATCATGGGGCTGGAAAATATGGGAAGCTAAAGTAGGAGAAACAACTAGGAATGAGTTTTCCTATATCTTTCACTAGCAAGAACTTTGATTAAATAACAAGAATTTAAAGTCTTGAAGAATCTACCATCATTCAGAGGGCTGAATAGTGGAAGACCCTCCACTGAAACACACGAGTCCATGGGATACTACAAGGAGCTTCCCCAAGATGCTGAGCACCGCTGACCTGGGAGGAGGAGGAGGGACATTCTTCAAGCACATCCCGGCACTGTACCCCAGGAGCTCAGCCTGGGCAGGACCATGACATTTTGGCCACTCTGGGAGAGTCTGTGTATCATAATATATGATTTTTAAAATATTTACACATAGAATGTATATACAAATTTTATATCTTTTCTATACAACGTGTATATACTATAAAAAATTACATATAAATAAATTAAACCAGGCCATTACTCGCATGCAAAAGAAAGAGAACCAGTGTCAGATTTGTCCCAGTGCCTGGTGACCTCCCCCAGCTCCCGGGGCAGTCTCTGCACAGTGGGTGTGCTGGCTCTCTGTACCCTCTTAATAACAAAACAAAGCTGCCAGAAACAGACACAGGGTTTTGTGATGCCTCAAACAACACCAGCGAACAGGGACCTCAAGCACATCCTGCTGACACACAGGTACAACACCTGGAATGAGGATTTACTGTTCCTGGAAACGCAGACTCTCTGCATATTGAATATTTTCTAGATTTTTCCAAGAGAAAATGTAAAAAAAAGTTACCTGAGGAGTTCAGGGCATAAAATGAGACCCTAAACAAAGGCGATGGCAATGCCCAGTGTGGTTTCTGTGCTATCAATCCCAATTAAATAAGAATACAAACAATTTGTTTTAAAGACTAGACTCAGACAATGAAAGACTCTTGGGCACAGCAGGATAAACTTCCCTCCCCTCTCATGGCAAGCTGTGGGTATCAAACAGGATACAAGCAGAAGCATCTTAGTTTGTGATTTGTCTCTGCTGGAGGGAAGCCTTTCTCTCTGCCGCTGCAAGGCACATTACCTATTTATTAAGTTGCACTCAATGTTTCTTTGGGACAAACCCTTCCTCTGTCTTCTCTGCTGAATCAGATTTAACTGTGGGAGCAATAAGGAAGGCAAACCCTCTAAAATAAACATATACACACAGAGAAAGGGAGAATAGGGAGTGAGCGTGAGACACTCAATACTGCTGAGCACTGTGTGACACAGACCAAGCTCTGTAACAGAAAGTCAAGAATAAACTTTTTTTACCTCTGGCAAAATAATTTTCATATCCATTTCAACATATAAATACGGAAAGATGAAAGAAAACTACAAGTAATGGTAATTTCTAGCTTGTTAGCTTTGGGAGAGGCACCTCTGATGTGATAGAGGAGTTGGAATCCAAAACACAGCAGAACGAAGCACTTCAGAGTCAACAGAGACTGAAACAGGCAAGATCACAAACTAACCTTACAGGGACCAGACCTCACAAGACTTTGGCAGGTTTAATTAGCTCAAAAGGTTCAGTAATACTAATTAAACACCATGCTTAATCTGTGCTTTGTTATAAACTAGATAAAAATTGCTATATGGTTAAAAATACCAAGACAAGTTAAATACAATTACATCTGTTTGCTGTGTAAAAGTTCTCTTGCCTTAGAATCTGTGGGAAGCACAAGACCATCAAGACTAATGATGATCTTCCAAAAGATTAAAAGCCACAGGAGCATTAATAATAGATGCTGAAAGATCCATTATGCTCCGAATCACTTTAAGGAATCGTGCCTTAACATTTGTAATAGTTCACCATCCTCTTGAAATAGTCTATTACACCTCAGTGTACTCTGTATGTTTTGCAGTGCAGTCTAAGGACAAAAAATGAAAGGAGGAGTGAGCTTTTACTAAGAGCAATGATTAAACATTTCACTGGATTTCAGCAGCCACAGGTAACACTTGAGAGCTGGGTATGATTCAAACCAGGTATAAATCAATCAGAACCCCGTTAAGAGCTATCATTCCCATCCTTTAGGGTATTCAATGGACCATCTCCTGCGCTGATGAGGCTGAAGGAACTTCACCACCAACTCCTCCGGTTTCACCCATGGCCCCGGGTGGGAAAGGGAAGGACGGGACACACATACCTGGCAGTATGAGGATGTCCACGAGGGGCTTGCAGTGATAGAGACCTGTTGCCATGACACAGTCTGCCCACAGCCCCTTGGATCCCAGCTCATCCATCTTCCTGCAGGTGGTGATGGTGTAGCCGCAAGTCACCACCCAGTCGTTGGTGGCCGTCGCCACAACCACCCCGATCCAGCCGATAAAACTGCACACAAATCCAGCCAGGTGCAGGCAGGTGGCCACCATCTCTGTCCCTTGGAGGGGCGAGCCGGACAGGACAGTGCCCGCGGGGGATCGGCGGGATCCCGGCTGCTGGGAGCAGGAGGGATGGGGTTCGGCAGGATGAGGTCCCCGCCGAGGCTCTGCTGAAAGCACTGGGCTGCCTCTGCCCAGCTCCCTCCCTGGGAGGGGTCAGAGCTGCCTCCAGCCCCACAGCACATGGGAGGAGCGAGCCGGGAGCCCCAGCTTGCGGCAGCTCATCCAGGGCGGCCGAGGGGAAGGAGGGTGCGGAGAGGGGGAGATGCACAATCGCGCCCAGCCGCGCTTGGAAAACAAACCGGAGGGTTTTATTCAAAGGCAAACAGCCCGGCTATTCAAAACTCAGCATCGAGGGAGAAAAATTAAGGCAGTGTTTGCGAGCCGAACACAAATGGTCACGGTGGTACCTCCGCGTGGAATGGTGAGGGAAGGAACGTGGTGGATGGACAGAGTTACTCGAGAGGTGGAACTGAGCATCTCACCGAAGCCATCAGCACGGCTGCAGGAACGGGACAGAATCTGTCTCGGGGCTTTTCTGATGTTTTCAGCAATTGTAA
Source organism: Sclerurus mexicanus (assembly GCA_013396755.1). NCBI lineage: Eukaryota > Metazoa > Chordata > Aves > Passeriformes > Furnariidae > Sclerurus > Sclerurus mexicanus. The sequence goes on from VWZF01013053.1 coordinate 3,976,219, forward strand.
AAATATAGAAGACCCATCACAGCATTCTCTGCTGCATCTGGGTTTTCAGAAGTATTAACTAACGCTCACTGAGTCTTAAATATGTGGTTAGCAGCACCTTATTTCCACTTTTTATGCTCTAAATAGAATGAGCAGCTTTTGACTGAGATTTTTATTCTGAGTAGATCTATTATATGAATTTCAGCACATTTGATAGAACAGGAACAGCCCACTTCAAAGCGCCAAAAGAGGAGAAACTTCACCCCTTCCCTTTCTTCATCAGGAAGAAGAGGCAGGCAGGGTATTTTCCTAAGGTTGCTTTGTGTTTTCACGACACATACACGAGTTGCCGCGAGCCAACACATCCCTAAGGACATTCCCTCCCTGTGCATCCTCCTCCAGCGCTGCCGGCTTTGCCGGGGGGAGGTTTGCATCCCGGCAGATGCGGCGTGCCTGGAGAGACCACTAGTGGAGAGCCGTCTGTGGTGCACGGGGAGGGAAAGGGACAAGAACATGACACAACGATGAGTTGGATTCACTCCGAGAGCTCTCGGTGAGAAAGAAATACTGGAAGCTCCGCTCTGAGATTAAGGTGCCGGGAATGAAATACATCCTGCTCTGCATCCTCTTCGTCCAACAGTATTTTCTTCACACTCTTCAGCGAATAAAGTGAAAAACATGAACAAGAGTATCCTAAGCTTCATCTGTCACCTCTTCCAAATTTAAGGACATCGAGGGCACAGTTTTGTCACAAAGCTTCATCTGAACACTGGAGCTACTACATAAATAGCTGGAAATTATCTTGGAAGAGGAATTTTATAATAAATAGAAATTTAATAGTTGTTTTCACATTTGTTTTACGTTGTTGGTTATTCTTGGGTTTTTTTATATACCTGGTGTATGGTATTTTTGTGAAAAATTGGCTTTCCTAATGCTATTCCATCTTCCTACATAACTTATTCTTCTACTGCACCCACTTCAAGTACATCCGACCACCATTTTTATGTTACCTAGGGTTCAATTCCATGTAGATTTAATCTTTCCCCAAACAACATTCCTTATCTATTATTCAGGAGATAAACTTGTCTTCTCTCGAGTGAAACTAGTGTTGTTCCACTTCTTGGACTGCACATCTGCTTTGGATGGATCACATGTCACCTCCTGAATTTGGAAGGAGAGGAGGCCACAAATTTCATCCCAAAGCTGAGATTAGAAGCATTTCACACAGTCATAGCACAGGTACATCCTGATGCACAATAAAAGTGGTTTTTAAATGCTGCAAGGTATTAATTTGCAGGTTGCAAACACATCCTTCTGTAATTCAGCCTCCTAGTTACAGCTTCCTTAACCACAAAAGCTTCTTAACTCGATGTTTTCCTTCACAAATGAATTTATCAGGGACTGGGCAGCAGCTCAACAGGCAAGGAGTAAATTTTACACTTTGGTAGCCAAGACTATTCAACAGCACTCAAGCTGGAGCCCACAGGGCACAGTGTGAATTATTTCATTAATGTCGGTAGACAGAATTTTATCTGTCTTATAAATCACCACATCAGCAGTTAAGTGAATATAAGTTAGTATGAGACAAGCGAACAGTGATTTACAAGATCAATAAAACAAGAAATAAGAATGACTTCCCAGGGATATGCCAAATAAACTGAATCACTTTAGGCAATAGTCTTAAAAGGTACCGTTTTAAAAGCCAGTGCTCCACATGCATTTTTTTCAGCAACAGGGTGAACTCCTTAAAAATCAGTCTTTTCACCCTTCACTCACAGAGTTTTTCCTTGATCCTCATTGTTCTCCCTGACAAAAGACAGGTGTTGAAATTAGTCATACCCAAGCTATCAACACCCCATGGCTCTTTCTCATCCACATGACTCACCTTGAACTTCTCCTTTACATCTTCAGCCCAACAGCTTCTCCCTGCTAGGAAACACAACAGCATGAAAATGCAAGGCGGGATGCCGAAAAAAACAGGTTTAAATGGTACAGCTTGGCTTAAATCTTCTTCTGTACTGAAGGCTGAGCTCATCAAATCATGAATTTCATCTTTATCCTCGTTCACACTACTCCTCTCTCTCCTCAGCTGTAAAATACAGACAGGGACATGGTAGCATTAAGGGTTTGCAATAATCTGAAACATCATCAGGATTTCCTATACGCAAGAGCAGTTCCTTAAAACAAGGACAAAGTGGTTTCGCACTGATTTGAGGGGAATTAAAAATACCAAAGTGTATGTATGTGAATGTGCTTTCTTGTCTGCCAAGAAAAAACTCTCAGGATTAATAAAATCAACGAGAAAGTCTCCAAAATATTATCTGCACCAAAAGTTCTATTACAATACAGGATGTTTTTAAGTGACCAAGAGAATACAGTTTATTCCTATAAGCTCAATGTAAATGGAAGGCTCATTCTTATACAGCTCCCTTTCCTCCTCAGCTGCTCCTTCCCTCTCCTATTCTGATTTTTCTGCTATTTAAGCTCCCTGATAGTACACAGAAAATGTTAAGCAACGTAATCACATGGTTTACAAATCTAAGAACTCCTCAGAGTCACTCTAGGGCATATTTGCCATCAGCAGGAACCATTTTTTCAGCAAACACAGTCAAATTCTCATTTCTGATTTTAACTTCGTATAATCTCAGCGTTAATTCTGTTAATGTGTGGTTTTCATCTCATTCATTATTAAGCTGTTGAAGAGAAGTGGGAACAACTCAAACATTGCTTGAGCAGTCAAGTGGTGACAAAGCTGGGCACCAGAAAACCTGCCAAGCATGCAAGTGGTTGTATTTACAGGTAAAAGCCCCAAAGTTATGCCAAGATACACAGAAATCTGAAGTGTCAGTACCTTTACAGGTAAAGCCTAAGAGCTTTAGAAAGTGGAGTCGTGGGGAGGGAGGGCTTTGATCTTGTAGATTTTGCTAAAAATACCCTCTAGAGAACTGGAAACCTGCAGGCCGTGGGAGCTCTGCTAACAAATTTCAGTGTAATCAGGTTTTAAATTGCTCTAATCAAAGCAAGGAAGGCTCTGTCCTCCTTAAAAAAAACCACCACATTAAACACCTTCAAAGAGTCAAATTTAGAAGACAGTGTTCAAAAATACAACAGAGACAAAGTCTTCTGACATTACAGTTCTTTATTTGCTTTTGAATCCACGATCTATACAGGTATTTACAAGGCATGGAAATGGATAACAGCACAAAATACAATTGAGGTATAAGCTAAGAGCACAGTATGTCATGTTTCAATAAATATAATTCAAAATTTGTAAACTAAGTGACCAGATAGATGCATCTTGTTTACTAAAACCATATAAAATATCTGTTAAATCTCACGTGAGGTAGAGGACAGTTTTGTGTGTCATGTAATGCAACCACAGCAACGCTGACAATAAGACTGTACATCATTGGCAAAGTACTAAAAATTGTTGAATGCACTGATCGTTTTTCACAGGCTCTTCCCATGGTTTCAGAATAGTCATTCAACCTGTTGCCTCGAGCTCACACAGACTCGGTTGTTTTGCAGCTACTTTCTGTCGTTTGAGAGAATTATACTGGCATGTCAACAGCAATAAATACTTTAAAGAGTGAGGATGAAAACACAAAAATGTTTTGTCAATCACAGAAAGCAACGTGATGGCAACGAAATATTTCAGACCAACCTTTTTATTATTTCCTAGAATTAGTTTAAATACAGTACAGCTGTGCTTTCCTTTAAGTGAGGTATCTCTTAGAAGAAAAAAAATTCAATTGATATTGTTACATTTAATCCATTTTCAAATAGCAAAGTTTTATACTGTGTTTGCTGTGCTTGATGAAGTGCTTAAAACTTGTTTTTCAAGCGTTTTCCAACTGAACCACTAACCCTGAAAAAACCAATTTGCTCAGTAATGGAGACACACTACAAAATCGTCGTGCAATTTGTAAGCAGCATCTGCTTTCACAAAAGCTAAAAAATGACTGCATTTTTTTAAATAGATATATGCAGCAAATAGAAAATTCTACAAGCTTTCTGTAAAGAAAACTGATGAACACTCACACTACAAATACAACAAGCAAAAAGAAAACTGAATTTTGCAGCTTTCTGCTGCTTACAATTGATGGCTTAAATAAAATTACTGAAATATTGCAAGCACAGGTTAACAGGTAGGAGAAATTATGTCCTTTGTCGACTTCACCGTGTTATAGAAAACTCTGTTGTGTGGATTAATTACACGAATTAAGTGCAGAAAAAATACAACGTTGTTATCTTTACCAACAATCAAAATATATACTCTACAAACAAGTGAATTCTAGGAAGCTGACCACGATAGCAGGTCAAGGCCAACTTCCTGACTAATGCTAGGAAAGGTTTCCAAAAATTTCATAACACATTCTAGCTATCCCCTCCCCTGATATAAAACAAGATGTATGAATAAAACATTGTGACTTCTAAAATATGGGCCAAGACTTCTTTATTTCCAGGCCACCAGTAGCTTTATACTCCCACCCAACTCTTCCTACTTCACTAATTGCATTATGCCTTTACTATGTACAAATGGTTTTACACCTAAGCTATCAATATATTAAATATAGAATAAAATTAGTTTAAGAATGTGAAACATAACTACATTCATCTAAATACTCAAACTGAATGATATGCTTTACAAAAAACTAAAACACAGACTCAAATTTGGAGATCTAGATAAAAATCTCTTTTGTTGAGGGACACCTGGTTATACTGCGAGTGAGGGTGTTTCTAGACTGCCAAACTTGCAAGAGTTTTACTCTCTAAGATCTTATATTTTATTGATTAAAGTACACAAAGCATACGAAATTTTCTTTTAAAAAAGTATAGGAGCAAAGCAGGTATTCACCTGGAATCCTACTTACTTTGTTCCAGAAGGTGCACTAGGCAACTTCAATCTCGCTCTAGGTGTTTAATAATTCAACTTTCAAATTACGGACAATTTTAGGATCTTTTTTTTTCCTACAGGCTTCATGTCACAAGTATCTGGGAACATGATCTCCTGCCTGAAAGATCAGCAAGCAGTAGCTGAAGGCAAAACAAATAACAATACATAAAATGAGCATGCTATGACTGAAAGCAAGGACCTAATGACAGAATTATTTTCTACCATTAAGTGTGCACTTAAGTGAGAGCCCTTAAGTGTGCATTCCAAGTTCCTAAATCAGGCTACAAAATAAACCATTCAACAGAACTAGCATAAGGTAGGGGGAAAAAATAAGTCAACATATATTTGTCCTAGAACTTATACGGTATTATTTACAGTTTACTAAAAAACTATCTTTCAAAGACTGTGAACACACAAAAGTCTATGGCACATTTATGTATACATTATTACTTAAAATCAGTATAAAATTAAGTCTACACGTATGAAAATTGTTTATGTTATGCCAAGAGCCTGATAGGATTTAAGAATTTTAAGAGGATTACAATAATTTAAAATGCATTCTAACTTCAGATTAACTAAATGGAGTATTTACAGAGCTACTTTTAAAGTCATTTTAATAAAGGTCCCATTAGCTTTATCAGCCAGATGTTTGAAAACTATTAGGAGGCCTTATCTGCAGCTGGAATTGGTGAAACACCCTACAGCTCCTGGAATTCTTGCAACAGTGAAAATCTTAGTGCAAAGGATGGCCAGCAGCATTTTCAGAGCCTCCAGCAGCTCGCCAAGTGCTGGTGGAGGCACAGGAACCTGGGTGATCCCAGTCCTTCTCTGCTGAACATCAGCCACTGGCAAAAGGGGAGACTGGAGCAGAAGTCACATAACAGAGACAACACCTGAATGGAAACGGAACACAGAGTATTCTAATAATCCCATGAGGGTTCCATACATTCAACAGCTAAGCTATAAACACTGTGTGAATTAGTCACTGCAGCCGATGGCCTTATTTATCTACACTGACAACCCAACGAGTCTGGGTCCAGACACTGACACTGAAAAGCAACTCGAAATGCATCTCTCCATCCTTTATTAACACCTTTTTCCCTCTGCCCATCCAGATACTCCAACGCAGGATCTGCCAGACAAGTTGGACACCTTGCTCTCCTCCCTGCCCACCACACTTTCATCAATGCTCCTGCCCCCTCTCCCTACATCCACGGGTTTGGTGGTTGGTACAACAAAACATTCACGGTGTTTTTAAAGCAAGTGGTGCACACATGGCCAGAACTATTTAGTCAGCACCTTTCCCTCCAAACCACACTGCAAAGACAGGCCTTTTCCTTTTTCTGATTTTTTAATGTAACAATTGGGAGATGGAGCTGAAGAAGGGAAAAACATAATCTGGGTTTTCTTTTCTAGCAGGGGGGTGGAAAAAGATCATCTTTAAGGTCCCTTCCAACCCAAACCATTCTATGACTCTGATCGACACTGACAAAGAAAATTGATAATTTTTCATCTATCCTACTTTAATTGTCAGTGTAACTACGAAACAGAGTTCATTAACAAAATTGTACATAGTTATAAAAAAAAAAAATCATCCTATGACTCCATTACTTTAATTTACCACCTCATTTCTAATTCAATTTAAAGATAGGTGCAATTTTATCTTTCTCTGTGATATTCAGTCTTGTTATACTGCTAACACAGAAACAGAAAAGAACTCGAAAGTTTTCAGTTTTACTAGTTCAGGGGGAAAAATAATCAATGTGGGCTTTTACTAGTGGCTTCATCCAAAATTAACTGAATTATTAAGAGGATATTAAACATAAGTACCTCAAAGCAGAAGCTAAAGCACAAGTTAAAATTATGTAGTGAAATACTAGAATTACTAAAATATTCCTATCACTGACATGATCAGCTGACATTTGCCAGCTGTATCCAACTTTTTGGAGAGAAGTGCAAAAAAAGTATTTCTTCATCCAACTCTGTAGCCATGCATTTAATCCACTAGGAACCAGACTTCAGAAGTACTCAAACATTATATACACATAAAACAGCAATTCTGTACAATTACACATTTCCCAATGTTATAGCTTAACAAACATGCTGTATTTCTTAATTCATGGTAACCTTACCATGCCAGTCAAATACAGAGACTATCAAAATGATTTTTCAAAGTGCCATACCTCAGAATTTTAAGCTATGATCGCAATGTCAGTTAAGGCCTGTTCTATGTAATGAAAGAGAAATCCACAAGTTGGCAAAAAGCTCAAAGTGTGGAGGCTTAGGGTGCTAATGAAATTAATACAAATTCCTTAATAAATATTATTTTTCTTGAAAGCTTAGTATCTGAAAAAGTTAAGTCAAGCTTTCTCGGTTTCTAGAAGGAAAAGCCCCACCTTTAAGCCTTTTATTAATGTTCCTTTCATACCTACTACATAGAAGAAAACAGAAGAAAACTTGTGAATTTTTAACTTCCAAAGATTCCATCATAATTGTAAATTTTTTTAATGCATTGAAAAAATCCCAACGTTTTCTTCTTCCAGCACAGCAAGTAAGTGCTGGCTCTAACACTCTTTAGATTAATAACGAGTTGTTAAATAGACAATACTGAAAAGATCAGCCTGACTTCACACAATGAAATTATGGGGAAAACTTGTGCTGGTAAATCACTTTTGAGGCTCCATCATCGGTCATTGTGGCAATTTTGAGCACTACCTAACAGGTGAAAAGCTGCCTTTACTTCCCTCAGTTCAAGAACATTTAATTCTCACTGAAACCCAAACTATTTTTGACTTTGAAGAATTCAGAAGGTTCTCAATGTACTTGTATAACTGGATGTGCAATTGATAGCAAAATAAAGATACCCACACATGTTTTAACAGACAGTGTTAAAGGTGTAGAGTCCTTAAGACTGTGTTAGAAATAGACAGGAACTGGTCACTCTAAACCAAGAGTTTCATATTTTTCATTGTTTGAGAAAAACACCGGTACAAATGAATGCAGATTTTCATTGGTTAGGAAAATCTAAAAATGTCTTATCTACCTCTAGTTATTTATATCTATGTATATCTTCCTCTGGACCTGTCTGGGAAATAGAAACCTGTAGAGAACGCTTTTTCTCAGCACACAGAAATTGTTCACAACTCATTAAAAACCAAAACACCCTGTTTGAAGGATGCAGCCGTGCTTCCTCTTCCAATTTTTACTTTCCTTTCCCATTTTTTGAAGATTTCAGGATCTGTAGCTTCAATTCCTTTATCATCAGCTCTAACTTTTCCCGTGCCTCTCGTTCCTGTCTCAGTTCATCCTGAAGCTCTTGTCTATCTGCCTCTGCATGGTCCAGCCTCTGTCTCAATTCTGCCAGCTGTGAAACAGGAGAGAGAGGCAGAGCACGTTTTAGCAAACTTATTTAAAACATCAGGAGGTCACTGATGACCACCCTATGCACCAAAGTACTTCCATTCACCAGGATTCATCAGCTCATCTCCTACTGTTACCAAGAATTATGCAGTTACCTATTACACCCTTAGCAAACGGCATCAATATACAAAGCTGCATAAACATCACATTACACATGAAAAAATGAGCAAACCTGACTTTTTAATACGTAGAAATTGTACTTACAGGACCTGTAACACCAGACCTTGTCAATAATCCATACAACCTGTTGGGAAGGTTATGATGGTGTCTGCATCAGATGTTTCACAAACCCCAGAATAAATTGCACTTTTTCATTTCCCAGGTTCATTTCTCTTACCTGACAAAATGTTACTTCTTTACTTCAATACCTGAACCCATTTCTAGAGCAAACAAAACCACCAACAGTGTTTTCTGATACCCTTTAGTGTAAGCGAAACAGAATTACCAGAAATGACATTTAGAAAGTCTTGAACAAAACCTGAGTCCACCTAAATGCTTCTGTGAAATATTTTGTGTTTAAACACAGAAATTAGGTGGGTTTTTTCATTTTGGAATACATTAAGGCTCAAACTTGCTATCAAAACTTATTTACAGTGAGACCTGGAAACATCTGATGAATTTTTCAAGTGTGGTAAAGTTCCCTGTTGTTTTATAGTATACTACCAGCAGTAAAAACAGGGAGAAGACTGGACACCAGTTATCTTCCTTCCCATTGACTTATGGGGTTATTTCTTACAAAAAGACCTCACTCAGTCTCAAGAAATCCATGTGCCTTTATAATGATTAGTATCTATCTGATGTAAACCATCACTAAACATAAATCTCACTGAAAATCAGGAACAAAACTCATGAGAAAGAAAGAAGCAGGACCACAGGGGATCACTGGTGTTTGCCAACTGCTACAAAACGTCCTGGGCAAAGCAACTGCTGTGCTGATTTTAGAGAAACACCACATTTCATCTCCAGGTCTATAATCAGAAATATTTGAGCAGTTCTTAGCCAGCAAGAGGTTGTTAATGCAAGTCCTCTGACTCCACGTGGCTTCAGTGAACTGCTGCAGCACAACAGTGCCCACTGCCTGCATGTTGCAGCATGTCCCACACACACTGCCCTGGCTCAGTTTTGATCTCCAGCTCTGAGGAAAGGTTCCACTACTGGTTTTTCTGCCCTACTGTGACTGACAGAGTGAAGCAACAACTAAAGTAGACAATAAAGAAGGCGATTCCATAAAGCAGCCAAAAAGGAGGAGAAGGCAGTGTGTCTTCAGACAGACCTAGGAAGAAGAGACTTTTAAGCAAGTTGCAAATCCCAAATTAATAATTTGGTTCCTCCCAGTTCACTGTTCTGTCAGAAAAGGCAGCCTGGGCAACTGCTTCAGGAACACATTGGATTAAGGCTTTTTTAAAACGCTGCATCCACAGTTTGGGAAAGTTCCCAGGATCTCTGTTTGATACTTTTTGGAACCAAAATCTACTGCAAAATGTGATAAATGGAGAAAAAGGTTCAAATGATATGCTGTGAATAGTCTTTTCACACAGGTACTAACACAGTAAACTTTTACACAACAAATGTATTTAGTTTTCGAAGTCTAACTTCAAAAGAAACACTCAATTAATCTCCTTGGGGAACAATCCATGGTTTTTACCCTCTAAAGAAACAAGCTGCACAAGCCATATAAAATGTGCTGTACATGATTATCTTCATAAATTAGAACACGTTGTTACTTGCACTAATAGGGCTTGTACCAGATGTTTAGTAAATCAGGCCTTAGTCAGAGAGAATTATTTCTGGCAGCAAAGGCCAGGAATCAGTGGAGTGAGATGTCATGAAATTAAATTCACGAGAAGGATTTACGATGCTGGTCTCTGCCCTACTCACCAAAAATACCAAAACCTGTCTCTCAAGTACTGCCTGTTTCTCACTCTGAGTCAGTAAGAACAGGAAATATACAGAGTCAGGAACAAATGACCACAAACCTTTGCTGAGCTCAAGTTTTAGATCTTGTTTACTTTAAAAATGAGTCTGTTAAGACTAGTTTTCTGTGGCACGGTACAAAATACATCACTATACATTTGATCATAACCGCAGCTGATTTTTAAAAGGGCATTCCAAGATTCCCTTTGGCACTGGCTGTATTTTTTCCCATTGGAATGACATGAATACCCTCCAACATAAAGAAGCAATAGTGAAAGCTGAAAAGAAAGTGAAAGGAAATTAAAATCTCCGTAGGTTTTGACATATGAATCCAAGAGGCAGGAATGGGAGACACCGACCTGATTTTCATTTCCAAGAGAACTCTTGCCAAATGCTCTGCTAGGGCACAGAAGGGGCTCAGCAGACAGTGCAGAAGATTCTACCACTAAGGTAGTAAAGCACAGCAAGTTATGCTGCTAATCTGACAAAAATGTAGTTCAGAAGTTTGGAATGCTTTTTAACATAAAGGGAAGAAGATGAATAGCTTATTTATATATAAAAAAAAAAAGAGATTGTTTAATTCTATATTCCTGGCAAGCCCATATACATTAAGGACAGAATTTGTTTTAAACAGACCAAATGTTTAAGATTAATATTTCATCAATAACATCATATGTTCCTGTAAGTTGCATTCTACCTCAGTTTCAATCAAGGGAAATAAATATTGCTGTCACTTGTGACCTACTTTTGTATTTGTCTATGGTGTCAAAACACAGAGAAAACAAAACCTTAAGGTGCCTGAGCAACAGCCTCACCATTTCCTGATAAACAAATACAGTTTTGTTGGAAACAATCTTTCCCTCCTCACCTGTGCTGCATATTCAGCTTCTTTGTCTTTTTCCAAATTGGAGTCACAGCTACACTTTTGCTTCATCACTTGGTCCAGCTTCTTCTCCAAGTCTCTCTGCTCAAAATAAAACTCTTCCATTCTCTGAGCGTGATCTGCTTGCAAACACTCGAGTTCTTTCTGTAAATTCTGCTGCTCTTCAGTCAGTTCCTTCATAGCTTTAGAGTTACTTAGCATTTCCACTTCCTGGAAAGAAAAATCAAGATCACATACACCTTTTTCTAAGAACAGAAAAGTAAAAAACCCTGAATTTAAATGTGCGTCTGGAACCAAAGAGACCACATTTATCTACTGACAACAGGCTGATAATGGTATTTATCTACTTATCAATGACAGCCTGAAATTCTCCAGCAAGCATTTCAGTTTTAGGAAACTCTTTGTACTTCCAAGTACACAAAGTTTCCAGAGGCAAATTCACAACTTTCAGCAGTGAACCTCAGAAAGCAGCAGCACTGATTTACTAAAATATACTTCGAAGATCTAAGAATTGCATCACCAGAAAACACAATAAATGTGTTTGGTTTCTTTGTCCACTAGCATTTTGATATTTTTAGTTATTTTTTTTTAACTTACCTCCAAGCTTTACCTCCAACAGCAGAACAACTTAAACATTAGTAGCTCGAGGGCCCTACTTGAATTCAGATTCTGAGATTAACATTTAAACTAAACTAAAGTATTAAGTCTAATCCATGAATGTAAGAAACAAAGACAGTACTTAATTCAGAAAACAAATGTCACAAGTAAACACCAGCCTCTACAATCATCCATTATTACAAAGGAAGACTGAAAATGAAATCCCTAAAAACAAGGCTCAGGAAACAGAAATAGGAAGGTGGTGGGGTTTTTTTATACAGGGCAGTGATAAGACTGTTCCTAGAATACTGATGTCACATCTTTAAAATTCTGAAAACACGGAAATTTTAGAGGATACAGCAAAAGCAGGAGCTGCTTGGACCCAGTAGCTGCAAACTGAAGAGATGCCAATTATTAGTTGGCTCAAACCTCCTGAGTGTAAGGGATATTAAAGATTTGGTGTCTGGGTTCAAGCTGAGGGAAAGATGATCTGTGTGTTTTGCTGCTCCTAAACGAATGTAATCTGTGATATTGACTCTGGGGCCAGCAAGGTCCATCACCCTCTGATGCCAGAGGTGAAATGCACTCAGGTCAGCACTGTACCATTTGAAGCTGCTGCTTCCTCCGCAAAATGGTATTGAGCTTTTCCTGCTGTTTGATGTAGGTTTTCATTACTTCTTCCATGATCTTTCCCTTGTCATCTTCACAACTGATGTCTTTCATGAGAGTGGGGGACAAGGTTCGTGCATCACCACCCCCTTCGGCACAGCCAGAGTCTCTAGTGATTTTGGAGGAAACACGCTCAGACTTTCCACCTCTTGCAGAACGAGTGGACACAGGTGGGTCTATACAGAAAAGAAGAACACAGCAAAATAATCACAGAAAATTCAACTTCCAGAGTGAAAGAAACGCAAAGAAAACTGAGATCACAAAAAGGTGAAAGGCATTTTTGGAAACCTGAAGTGACATCACACAATTCCAGCTTGGAGGCGTTATGCTTTCCAAAATTTTGTGGTGTAAAAATCAAAGACTTCAGCATGATTTTGATTACTCACCTAAACGTTTATGCTGCTCCGCACCAGTTCTCAAGTCAATTTTTTCCTGTTCTTCAAGAGAAACCTCTGGATAGGAGGCAGCTTTTTTGTGCTTTCCACTACTGAGCTTCTTCTCCGACTGCCCAGGTGAGGACTTGATTACTTCTGAAGCTCTGACTGCTGTTTTTGCAACATCCTTATATTGTGATGCAAGAGACACATTCGGGGCAACCACTTTATCACACATATAAAGGTAGTAACTGAAAGAGCAGAACAGTAAAATTCACAGTGAAAGGTAAGACATAATAAATGATGGCTGGTTCAGAGCAGTAAGTTTAATTTAACGTGAGTTCAAACTGTGAAAAATAAGCACATCCTTTTTTAAATTTTCCTATGCAAAAGGAAATCCTAACGATCCACTTAATCTTTACTGAGTAGATTATCCAGATAAGGTTTTGAGGCTATCAAACGAGGATTTCCCAAACATGGCTGATTAAAAAAAAAAAATTCATACAGAAAATCATATGAAGTCTTCATTTAAATGCAAAGAGTGAAATTAGAATGCCACTGAATCCAGACTCTCTAGCATTTTCATAATCCTTATATTAGCGATGGAGGATGGGGAAGTGATCACTGAAGTGGGACTGAGCATCTCACTCGTTAAATAACAAAGCTGCACCCTGACAGTGCTGGGGCATGTCCCAGACCAATGCTGGACCTTCTTTTCCACATGCACTTGGATTTTCACGGCTCCAGGAGCATCCCTGTGTACCACTCCAACCTCACCACTCAGTTTTTGCCTAGTACAGAGGGAAGAGAGTCCCAGAAATGTTCAAGTCAGTGCCAAGATAAGCAGTGTCACGCTGTTGGAGTCAACACCGCTGTCTCCAGCACTTCCCTTTCTCCCCGTTCTGAAGGAAGGCACTGACAGAAGCAGGAACACGAGGGACCATCAGAGGAGTTCCACCACTCCCACGTCTGCATGGGAACCAGGGTGATGTGTTTGCTGCTCTGCTGCCTGCTGCTAACCAAAAGGGTCTGCTCTGACCCAAATACGGTACGTGCGTAACCACAGGGCGTGAGGGCACACGGCAGGTCAAGAAAAACAGTTTCCCTCACTGACGCGGATGACAAAAGTGTGTGAGAAGTTAAGGAAATGCACTCTGTTTCTAAAACCAGGAAACTGGTCAACAGACAATTCAGCTGCAGGCATTGTTCCACTGTAGGCAGAAAGCCTTCAAACACCTTTTACAAGTCTTTTCTGGGAGAAAATTAAGTTGCCTTCATGGTAAATAGGTCCTGTGCAGCTTTCCATGGGCATGCATTGTATTATAATGTGAAAAGTCACAAATTACCTTCTGTCATTCCTACTCTGAAAAGGGAAATTTTAATTACATTTCAATTGTATTGCCTACTGAGGAACACTCACAGATCACAGCTTCAGTCCTGTACCGTAAACTACTCACAAGCAGTTCATTAGTACTGACATTAAGAAATGCAAAAAAAGTCAGGGTTCAATTATTCCTCTGTAACCCCTTAGAGTTTTCCTAACAGTTCAGGTTGCAAATACTTTTTTTTCAGTTTGAATTATACTTAAATAGCCAAAAGTATTTAAATGCTTGACAGTGCTTTGAGTTCCAACCAGGAAATGCAGTTACCTGGGATGGAAAAAGGAGGGTGGTTGAGGATCAGTTTCTGCTTCTTGCTTTATAACTGGATACCACTGCGATAATTCCAGGTTCTGCTGTGGCTCTGCCTAAAGAAAAGAGAATAAACTGGTTGGTGGAACATGGGCACATGTTACGTACACTTTCATAAGCACTCCTCAGAGGAATGGCATTTACACCATTAATACAGACACACCAGAGAAACTGGGGTACTGGGAAACGGGGGGTCTTTGGCAGAGCTGCAGGGTGAGGCCAAGCCCCAGAAGCATCTTTGATCTCCGATTTCCCATCATGGGCAAAACAGCAATGCAATTACAAGAAAATCTCTTTACAAACCGATCTACAAGCGAACAAAAGCTCTGCTGAGTTTCCAGAACTCTGCCAGCGGCTTGCTAAACAAGTTTGGGAGAAATAGCAGAAACCAGAATTCCCAAAGAGTTGTAGGAGCCTTTTGCAATAAAGTCTCTATGTAGAGTAAGCACCTGTGACATACTTTATTACAAAACAAAAAGGAACAATTTGATGGTGTTCCAGGGACAGAGCTTTATTCAGTCATCATGAATTTTTACTGTAGAAGCAGGCAAAGCTGCTCGTAGTAACATGACAACTCCATTCCCTTTGCAGTAACAAACAAAATTAACTCAGGTACATCAGAATATATAATCTTAAAAACTTCTCTGCATTCTCTCTTTGGATAACTATTCCTGTTCTGTTTGTCTCAAGATATATTTTTGGAATTACACTTGAATCAAAGTTACTGATGATACTCTGTGCTCCCCTGCAAAGCTGCTGGTAATTTCAAGTGAAAGGTGTTTCATCATATATTTAAACCAGACTAGTAGGTAAGAAATTGGTTCTTAATTTCACTGTATTAAAACAGCCTTGGGATGTGGGTTTTTGGGTAGGGTGTGGCTGGCTGACCCCAGGCAGCAGCCAAGCACCCACACAGCCACTCCCTCCCCTCTGTCCCTGGGAAATGGGGACAAGAGCAAGAAGGTTCCTGAGATACCTGACCATGAGAGGAACTGAGTCCCATCTACCTCATTCACATCAAAACTTCCAGCCCCCGAATCTCAGCCCTCACAGTCAAAGTGAAATGTAACTCCACCCTTGCAGGTCCTCAAATCAGTCCCAATGCATGCAGAGAGGAGGGAGGGCACAAGGAAGAAAAGCTCCAGAGTACTAAATTCGTAATTGAACCTTTAAATAATAAAGATTTGAATACTCTCTAGAAAAATGGCCTCATCCTGACACTTCTGAAGTTTTACTACTTACTCAGATCATTTGAGTATTTTAAATAATCACATATAATCTACTTATACTGCACCTTGTATGCAGTGATCTGATTTTAACTTCTGAAATACATTTGTCCATATTTTAGAACTCACATTTTAACATTTATATATTTACATACGAAACGAATTATCAGGTAATCTCTATTCTCAAGTTATTAGGTTGGATTTATACTTCTTTTTTCAAACCAATTTCAAATGGAAACTGACTCTTCTGTGCACTCATTCGTGTGTGCAAATAAATTTCATAGCATGCAGTCAAATTTCTACTTATGAAAGAAAATTAAATGCAACCATAAACATGAAGTCATTTTCTAACAGGATTCTTCCCTCTCCATCCAGGTTAATAAAATGTCTACTTAAATATATATATATTTCATTACCCAACAATTTGTTTCTTTTAGATGCTCTTAAATAATTCTGTAAACAAAATATATCCAAGTTGAATTGAATTACTTCTACCCAAACTGTTTGAAAGGCTACGGGAAAAATGTCTTATTTTTCTTGCAAGCTGGAAAAAGATGTTCTTTAAGGAAAACCAGTATGTAAGTAAGTAGTGGTTTCAGTCCAATACATAAACCAGTAATTTCAGCAGAGATGGGATTTATAAAACACTGAGAAGCAATATTAACTCTGCACACTGTGAGCTTCTCCCCACGCACTGTGACCAACTCAAGGAATTAGTCTGAGAAGCAAGACAAAGTTTTAGTGCAGAAAGATCATCAGAAACTGTCGCAAAGTCAAAGAGAAAAGGATCTGTGAGTGCAGATCAGCAGAGACCAGTGGCAGCTGTTCCACGAAGAGCAGGTGGATGTTGCACTGCAGTCTGGAACTCCATGGAAAATTATGACAATCAAGCACACAGCTTACAGATTTCTTACTGGCACAAAGAACAGAAAGGAAACAACCGCCTGAGTACTTTGTCTGCTCTGACAATATCGGAAAAGAACATCTATGCGCTGTGAGGTGAATAAACTCAGTGGAATGCTAAGGAGAAAGGCGAGGCACAGGATCTAAGATGCTCCATAGGCTTTGAGACTTAACTAATTTGTTATTACCAGACGGATAAAGACCTAGCCAAGGGCAACTGTTCTTCCTGGGCCCTCCAAGATAACACAGACACGTCAGCACTCTGAGCACTGACTCAGCAAAGGTGGTAAAGAGATGACATAATGGCAAATGGAACATCCTGCAAATGAATTCCCCTAGGAGCCTAAGGACAGGGAAAGTCTGTGTTGTACCTAATACCTTTCTCACACAACAGAAACAAGGGAAAGAAATTGTGGATGCCTCATCTCTGGAAGTGTTCAAGACAAGGTCAGATGGGGCTTGGAGCAACCTAGTCTAGTGGAAAGTGCCCCTGCCCATGGCAGGGGGTTGGAACGAGATGATATTTAAGGTCCCTTCCAAACCAAACCATTCTGTGATTCCATGAAAAGACAACTGAAGCAGCCTGAGCTTCCTCAGGACAAGAAAAGGGAGGCTGTGCTCCAACACTGCCCTATTAAACTCTTCTAATATTTTACACTTTCCACATGAATATCCACGAGACAAAAAAAAAGAAAAAAACCCTCCCCCACCCTGTTATTTTGTTCAAGTTTTCACAGCTTCTCGCTCTGGTTTTGTATGTTGCTTTGCAAGAATTACAAAGGTCTGCAATGGAAGACTGCAGAAAGTTTTTGTATTTCATTTGCACTGCTCCAGTCCAAATTACTGCTACTGCCACTGCCAAGTTCAGGTGGGTTTTTTCATTTCTGCACATGAAACCGAAAGATCTCACGGTCTGAAATCTGCTGTTGTGGAACGAGAAGCAGCATTCATTGGTACAAATATGGAAGACTATTTCCACTGATGCATCTCCCATGCTACAATTTATTTCCTACCCTGGCACTGCAGGGATAAAGACTGACATGTCTTTATCAGTTGAAAAGCAAAGTCTCCTTGCTAGGAGACTGCATCTTCAACTAATTCAGCATGTGGAAGCACGCCATACTGCAGAATTCCATGGGAACTTGCTGCTAAAATCCCTTCCTGTAGACTGGCATCACTGTAACAATACCTGTTACTACAGCAAGCCTTCCTTCAACACTAACTTTTCAGAAATTTATGCCAAAAGGTGTCAGCTTTTAGCACCCCTTTTTGGGCTCAACCATCTGGGCTGCTCTTGCTGCTATTTTGAAATCCACCACAATTTATCCAACAGGCAAAAAGGATTTATCATCAAACCAGGAGCCATGAAACAGACACAGAAACGCCAAATACACTGAAAAGAAACCTAGATAAGGGGCAGGAATCATTAAAAACCTCTCTAAGTTTAAATTATACTCAAAATGTGTACTTTCTATGAACAGAAACATCTATGATGTGAGTATCTATCTGGTGCTTGTCTTAATATTTAAAACAGAAGCTCACCAAGGGACAAATAAGCTCTGTATTTTTGAACTACAGCACAGACTTGCATCAGTATTTTAGGAAAAAATAAGACGTCTATTATTAACCATTGTCAAGATACCGGCCTACAGCTCATTACTTGGGCTGCTTAAAACCCCCTCTTTTTGGCATATTTCTCTGCACAAGTGGTTTAAACAGAAAGCTCTTGCTGAACAAGCAGACTTTGGGCTTCTAAACAGCCCTTTAGCAATGCACCACTACCCTGCACACAAGTCATGAGATGGGTGGCCAGCAAGCCAGGTCGCCATCCAGCCCATGTGTGTGTGCTGGAGTACAAATAACAAATGAAGAATTCATTTGTAATACTTGATTTTCAAGCTCCTTTCTGCTTTGCTCAGCTGCTGCAACACACGCCGCATAAAACCTACTCAAAGGTCAAATGAGAGAATGAAAATTCCCCACAATAGCCCTGAATTTTCCAGAGTCTGTAATACCTTACAACGGAACAAGAACCAACACAGCCAAGCCAGCTCGCATGGTTACTTACAGCCCAAAGAGGGAAGAAATTACCACCCTTTGAAACGAGAAATGTTATTTCCATGGTGAAGCTCTCTCACAATTTTAACTTAGGCTTGATGTGACAAGCGTTCCCACTTAGATAAGCCAAGCAACGCACTTCCAAAACAAGTATTTATGTGTGAGCAGGAACAGATTTGGGAGTTTTACAAAAGCAGGTGAACTTACTTTGGACCGCATTCGTTTCTGATTTTTCTCACTGAACTTCTCCTTCATTTCCTCCAAGAGATGCTTCAGCTCCCGCTCCTCTGACGTTCCCAGGTATTTTTGGTTAATGTGCAGGTAGCAGTGCCACTTGGCTGACTCAAACCCCCAGTGGCAGGTCCTCTTGTCCGGGGATCTGTGTGAATGCATCACGAACGTCTGGGGCGAGAACATCCCGTAGCACTCCAAACACTGGATGCACGGGTCATCCGGCGCAAGGTAGAACTGAGGTGCAAACAGCCCCTGGCACTTGCCCAGGCATTCATGCTCTACTTCGAAGGCACTGCCAGTCTCTTTCAGCTGGGCCAAGGTGTTCTTACCAGGGAGAAAACTGCCGTTCTGGGGGAAAGTGCGAGGGCGCAGTAAAGCATTGCATAGTCTCTGAGCATCCGTCAGCGTAATGAGCCCACAGGACGGAGCGTTGAAGGGAAGAATTCCCAAAACCTTCAGAATATGAAGCTGGTCGGAAGTGCACCGTGAGCAGTAAATATAGAGTTCATCACACACCGTGTTGATCTGCTGCAGGGAAAAGTCTCGGAGAACCGAGTTCAGCACTTGAGGAAGGCAAAGTCTTTTTTCTCCCCCGACTTTAAAACAGGAGATGGATTCCCCCTCCAGCAGCGTCTGGGTGAGCTCCGTGGAGCTGTCCGGAGGAATGAGCAGCGGACCGGAGAGTATTTGTGGCGATGGAAGAGGCAGGAAGACAGTGGGTGACATGCTTTCCTGGGAATAACGAGCTGAAAAAGCTGCTGGTCCACCCAGAGAACTCTGGCTGCTCAGGTGGAACTGTGCCAACGTGTGTTTCAAACCTGGATTTAAACTCAAAGGCTCAGATAGTGAAGCACTGTTTGGCTTGGCGGTTTCCCCATCAGCCTCCCCAGGAGTTTCATCATAGTCATCCAAGTTTTCCTTCTTTATTGTTGGCAATTTATTTATTACAACCTGTACTTTGTTATTTACATGCAGTTCTGTCATTGCTTTTTTCAGTGGAGGACTCCCATCCTCTTGGATCCTGCTCCTTTTCTGGTCTGAAACTAGACCTAGAGGGAAGTTTATCTGTGGGCTTTCCATCGCTGAACACCAGAACTTAAATTAAGTTAGTTTTGAATGTGCATTTTCCTGCTTATTCATATAAAAAATAGTTTCAAGTGATCTCGGATTACCTCAGGTACACCAAGTTTCACACTCCTTTCTCTAAAATGTTACTTTTTCAGCCTCCAACAGTAAAAACCATAACCCATTTTGCATGTAATACTGTAAAATTACTAATGGGGAGATTACACAATATTTCTAGTTATTTGATTTTCCAATGTAAAAAACCTGCTGCAATATCTATACAAAAGGCTTTTCTTCATACTCTACCCACTATTTTACAGAGTAGTCTTGTACAGCAATTTAGTAAAAAATGATGCGCTGATACGCGTCCATTCTTGATCATTGTTTTCCTTTGAAAAATATACTGTCTTTTCAAATAAGTCTCTATTTAAATACTAAAATAGAAAAATGGGCTTGGTTTGAAGAATGTCAGTCTTAATGCAACCAATCCAAAATGTAATTTCAAGTTGTGTGAAAATTTTATTCAGCACTTTCAGCTCCCGGAGGTCAAACACAGTCTTAAGAGCTTGCTTTATTGTGCTGCCAGCTTTATGATTTCACCACCACCACGGGAGTTACTATGGCAGTTCACAAATAAATCCTCAAACTAAGGGCTGATCCAGACCGACAGCAAAAACTAAACGTCCCTGGAGAGTCACCTTTTGCCCAGATGTCACCGACGTGTGTCAGAATTTTCCCAGCCCCAGTTATTAGTAATAGAGGTGAGATGCAGGCCATGGGCTGAGCTCATGCCATGTGCTAGCGCGGGGTTCTGCCAGTGCTTCCTGATAACCTGTGAGCAGAGAGAGAGGATGGTCAGAAGCAACCCCAGAGTTTGCTCAGCACGCAGAGGGGCTTCAAGAGGGAAGGAGAGGGACTTTTGACAAGAGCACGGAGTGACAGGACAAGGGGGAATGGCTTTAAGCTGAAAGAGGGGAGGTTTAGACTTGACACAAGGAAGCAATTCTCCCCTGGGAGGGTGGGCAGGCCCTGGCACAGGGTGAATCCCAGAGAAGCTGTGGCTGCCCCTGGATCCCTGGGAGCGCCCAAGGCCAGGCTGGACGGGGCTTGGAGCACCCTGGGCTGGTGGGAGGTGTCCCTGCCATGGCAAGGAGGGTGTAGCGGGGTGAGCTCCGGGGCCCCTCGCAACCCGAGCCCCCGGGGGCTCCGCGCCGGGGGCAGGGTGGGTTCCCCGGGCCCGCCCGGCCCGTCGGGCGCTGCCGGGGCGGGGGCGGCGCTGCGGCCAGCACAGCACAGCACGGCCCGG
>VWZF01013053.1:3997591-4025876 GCA_013396755.1 Sclerurus mexicanus
GAGGGGCCCTCGGGGACTGACCCTCAGGGAGTGACCCTTGGGGACTGTCCCTCAGGGACTGACCCTCGGAGAGGGTCCCCCAGTGACAGTCCCCCAGTGACAGTCCCCCAGTGACTCTCCCCCAGTGACTCTCCCCCAGTGACTGTCCCCCAGCGCGTTCCCGCACAGGGAATATCAATCCTCTGCTCTGAGCCCCCGTGCTGGGGACACGGAGGTGTGCTGGAGGCGGGTGGCTGTGACGGTGTCTGTCCCCAGCGCTCCCCGCAGTCACAGGCTCACAGGAGATGCCGAAGCACAAGAGATGTTTTGGGAACAATCAAGTCCTGCAGAGCGCTGGAGAAGGCGCTCCCTTAGTCACTGTACAGCGAGTTCATTTACCACAAGTTTCTCCTGCCTGCAAGGAGCCCGAAGCTCTTTGGTTTACGCCTTTGAGAGGACGTGGTTTTGGCTGGGATTACGGCACAATCCAATTTGCCATTGCCTTTCATCCCACACAGTTACAGATTTCGGTGGGAGTACAAAAGCGCAGCACATGGAAACGGGGCAGTTGTACAAGCACCAGGCACTGCTTGGCACCGGCCAGGGCTGCCTCCCGAGCTGTTCCCGAATGCCGTCCCAGAAGGATTATTAGAGAGCAGCTAAACCTGCCTCGGTGTTGATCAGCTGAGAGGGGGTTTGGTGCACTTTAGTCCTTGACTTCACACCCCTGATATGCTCAGATTTCCTCTGGGCTGGCAGGGCCCGCTGGTGGAGTGGAACTTGAGCATCACTGGAGCTGCTTCATGAGTTATGTCTTCACTTTCTTTTAAACCACCACATCCATTGTGATACCTACAATATCTACAGTATCTTTGGTGATCTGTAAGGTCCCTTCATCATTCCATGATTCTGTGATCTACATTTCCTCCTGATGATGGCTGGGCAAGGAGTGACCTGGGATTACTGAAGTTGTGGGGGGGTTTGCCTTTTGCTGACCTTAGACGGCCCGTCAGTAGGGGGGAGCAATCCCATTCCATGTTTGCAAAGCAGCTGCTGCGATCTTTGGGCCCTGTGCTGCTTTACATTGCAAAAATTATTTATTTCTGACAGTTTAAGTAGTAGAGTTTAGAATGATAACTCTGTGATGACAAAGATAATAATGGTTATATTCGTTTTTAAAAACGTACGGAAAACCACCTTTCTACTATTAAAGAACTCAGGTGCAGATGAAGGAATTGTAAAACTGAAATAGAGCGCGACCTCAATTTTTACATTCAGTGGAAAGTGTCGTAACAAGGATCACTGTTTTACTGTTGCCATATCGCAGCACTCAGGTGGCTTTCCTAGAAAAAACGGGGTACCAAACCCAAACCTTTGTTGAGGGATGTAAACCTCTGAATTACCTGTGAAAACAGAAGGAAGAGAAGGCATAAATTCCTTTCATTCCACAGAGCAGAGAGGTAAGCTTCCCAAAAACTGGAACTGAGATTTAATACTGGGGAAGAGCACAAGCATTGGAGAAATACACCCCCAGCCCCTTTTCATACTTTCCTACCTATCTTTTCCTACCTATCCTTTTCCATCCTTGTTTTGTTTCTGTAAATCACTAAAGATTGACTCAGTCTTTCCCCATAGTAGTAGTTATTTTCGTGACTGCTACCATTATGAGGAGACCATTTTTCCTTACCGACATGTACGCTACTACTTTCCAGCTCCTTTTGCCAGACTTTGCCTGTGCAACTCCCCCACAGCAGCACAGTCATAGCCCAAATGTGTAGGTATGAAAACATCAGGGTCTGTGCACAAGTTTCATGAACTGGAGGATGATCAGGACTGACACCTCTGTGCTTTCTAACCACTCGAGATTCACCACAAAAAGGATTTGTGTATTCAAGACAATTTCACGGATGCTGGACCACAAACCTGAATCCAGCACGGTGCAGCAACGGGCAGTTGTATCCTGTATACACACATAAATTTCATTCTCCAGCGGGCAGCAGCACAGTGCACAGGGATCATCTCACCATGGCTGTGACACCAAATGCTTCTGCAGCGTTTTCAGGATTGCCTCACACAGTGATTCTGCAGAGGGATTTATAAATATTGGCATTTCTTCTCCATTTACAGTTAAGCAAACACCAGGAGGCACAGCAGTTGCAGTACACTCACCAGCCTTACAGGAAAACGTGAACTGCTTTTGTGCAGAGCAGGGAGCCCAAGGAAAGGCATGGAGAACATGCAAAAGCGCACTTGTGTTTGGTCTCAGTTGTCTGGTTCAATTCTGCTTAATTCTCTACTGTTCTGCAATAAGATGTTTGCAGGTAGGACAACAAATAGCCTTATAGAAAAGCAAATGCATTTGTGAAGAATGCTAACATCCTCTACTTATTAAGCAGATAGGTTTGCTTAAAAACCATGAATAGCAGTATATATATATATATATATACACACACAATATCAGAATAAATCAATATTTCTACATCTACTAGCTTTTGGAGCTGATCCTGAAAAACCCAAACCTGTGACAGAATTGTCGAACCTTTCTAGACATTCCTGTCTGCTCCATCCTCCAGGAATTCAGGACCTGATTAAAAAAACCCCAAATACCAATCAGTGAAATGCACTATGTCATAGTCCATTTCAAATGTACTGAAGAAAATGCAAGATGTACAACACCAGAGCAGGACTGAGCGACGGCTGTCAGGAAGGCACGTATGTAGGCAGATATTCCATCTTTTATTAGACCTACTGATGTAATGGATGCTGAGAAAGTCAGTGGCATTGTTTAATTTGGTGGGTTTTTTTTAAAGTTCTGCTGCACATTTTCCATTTCAGGTTGCAAATTCTGGTAACAATTGTGCTGTAATGATAGTGTTGCTATAGAGCTACAATAATCAGGCAATAGAAGACAAAGTTTGTAGGTAGAGGATTGTCTAAAAAAAGATGTTAACTCTGCCTACAACTTCTACTGTGGACTGTGAAAAGCAAGTCACTGTGGGAACAGACCTGTACAGAACACTACAGCTCCTGAAGGACTTGAACCCCAGCATAAGAGGGATCTAAACCCAGACACCCTGTTCATGCTTAGAGGTCAAATGTGGATACAACAGACTCCTGGTTCTGTTTATGCCTGAAAGAGCAGTCTCCTGCAAAAGCCCCACAGACCCAGGAGGTGGATGCTTCTCTGCCTTTAATTATTGCTGATTAAATGGTAAGAGCCCACATTTCAAGTAGGCAGTTCAGATCCCTTTATCATGAGCAGGAAAAAAAATTATCTTAAACCCTAGGGGAACTCTTCGCAAGGAAATGCCAGATATGGTAAAATGCCCTTTTTCTCAAAGGGGCTCCAGTCCCCACCTCCCTCTTCCCAGGAAAATATTGTTATTCCGTGGCCAGTTTCAGATTCCTCTCTTGCTTAAACGTCTTACGCCGTCCAACCTGAAGTGAGGACGCATGCTTAGCAGCTATCAAGTGTACCTATAGATTATACAGTCTATTAATTTATTTCATAGAGTGTCTTAGCATAAACAATTGCTCAGACTGAGGCGAGAGCAGCTGGGCACCCAACTGAAGAGAAACAAGGAGCGTGCGTGGGGGGAGGTTAAGCATGTAAGATATGCAGCCATCTGCAGCACTCGCCGGGGACTGCTGGTACACACTCGTAATAACCAGCCAGACTGCGAGAGGAAATCTCTTCTAAAACATACACAGACGCTGGAATACAGATACATTAAAATACTGTGTATCTGCAGGAGGGTATGAGGTAAGTGCCCTCGCCCTCTGTGTCAGAAATCTCAGAGAATGCAGGGGAGGAGGTGAAGACACAAAGAAAGAAACCATGCAGAAGTAAGTGCAGCAGACGAGAGCCTTGCTCCAGACTCCAATTCCCAGCTCTGGCAGCTGAGGTGATGTCGTGCAGCTTCCAGCTGAAAGAGGGCCTTGGACAAGCGTGCTGGAGTTGCATTTTGCATTTCCCTTGAAGAAGCTGCAGCTCTGCAGCTGAGAGAAGCCTCACAGCTTTTGTCTCATCTCTGGTGTTGGAATGAAAGACAGAGATGCTTTTTCTCCAAAGGGCATGGGGAACATGATGCTGGGAAACGACACTGGAGAGGTACCTGCATTATTTTCTCAGACACATTTGGGAAATGCAGGCTAAGGAAGGCATTTCTTGGGTTGCTGGGGTGTATCCCAGTGCAATGTTCTACAAGAATGAGAAGATTAGAACAAGGCTCTTGTGAGATGTGGATAGTTAAAAGGGTCAGACGATGATCCCAAGCAGAGCCCAGCATTTCACAGCATTTTTTTGAGATTTTAACACACAGAGGCCTAATATAAATGTTTTATTTAAAGTAAAAAGTGTGCACAAATAAAGAAAATGATTACGCAACAACATTCAAGACCACATTCCGTATGAAACAGAAAAATAGTAGTGACAATATTAACTAGCAGAGCACCCATAGGAATCCAACTCGCATACAAAAAAGGAAGTTATTCCACATAAATACATCATGCTTCTGATGCAGACACGTTCTCCAAAAAACAAAGCCTACTGCACTGGACTGTTTACACCCATGTCCCTTCTGAATATTTATGACAGTTGCTATATGCTTAATAATGAAAAATAACAGTTAATATCATGGCACCTTGTAGAAAATTAAAGTTTAAAAATGGATTTACAGTAATTTGTCACTTTGCAACATTCTCAATGTTTAGATATGTAAATAGAAAAAGTATCTTTTCTGTGACACCTGTAAAAAAAATTAAGTTTTACTTTACTCTTTTCTGTGATGAATGGCAGAAACGTCCTTCCTTACATAAAGCCATTTTCCTTAGCGCCCCATAGGAAATTAAGCCACTGTAGAGACACAACTTTCCTTGTTTAAATGACTTCTGAATTTAATATCAGTTATGCCCTGATGTCTAAACCAGCCATGTGGGTGCAGGAGTCAGAGGCTAAACAATCACCATGTTAAAACTGCACGTAAGCAGTTCACTTGACAGGAACTAAATGTGCTGAAGGTATTAGCTGCTCTTTAAAGTAGGTTTACTCTGATGTTTTACATTTGAAAAGACACAACTTGAATTTAAGGGAACCTGCTTTTTAACAGTGTGGAGGTTCAACACCCCCATGAAAGTGAAGCCCCTCAAATCACTTCCCAGTTTTAAAAACTCAGCCCAATACTAAAGAGTTTCCTATTCATGTTGCAAAGAAAAATATGAAGTAAATATCATACCATGACACCAGTGTGTATTTGTGCAATCTCTCTCCTTGCAGCTCACATGGAAGTGAACAAACATACACAGAAAGATTTGTGCTATGGATTTACAGCGTTGCAATACAAGGATTCTCAAGGAGAGACACTGGCCAAGCAGAAAGTCTTAGTAAAAGCTCCAGCTCCAGATAAGGTTTGCTAACTTGTGCTTGCAGACACTCAGACCTGCTTTCAGTGACACTGAGCTTGTCTTACAGCTCTTACATAACACAGATTCCTTTCTTCAATGTCTCTTAATCCCTTTTCCCCAAAGTAATAAAAAAGTAGTACATTTGGCATTTCTTCAGCCCAAAACATTTGTAACTATTCCTTAAACATTAAAAATAAGAATCATCTGTGCTGTATATTACACTGCTTACTAACATGAAATGTAAGAAACACACCTCCTAAGTCCTAGTTTGACCCATTCTTTCAATTGCTCTCCTTGAGGCTACCAACGTTCCAGGTTTGATTGTGATTACAGATCACCATCTCTAAGGGGAGAAGTTAAGGGAGTCATTGTGGACAGCACCGATTTTTTTCTTCTAGATATGCTTTTCCCACTGGCAAAGTGGAACACATTCCCAACAATGTGGCAGTAAGATAAAATAGGAACCAATGCCCTGATCCAGGCCGCAGCTGTACCGTGTGCAGTTCTGACAGAAAGTGTAAAAGCGATGAATAGTATGATCTGTCAGTATTAGCTGCCCATTACTGCTAAATTATGCTGTACAGATTTTAACTTCTCAAAGTGTTAACTGAATTCTTTATTTAAACGGACACTTGATGTCGTGTCCAACTCTCGCTGACAGGGCCAGGCTAGAAAGGCACTCTGCATCAGCATATAATTCCTACTGTGAATTTTGGAGCCAGGTCTACCAGTTCTAATATGGAGTTAACCCTCTCCTTCAGGAGAGGAGCAATACACCCTGTGAAAGCAGCCATCCTTGACTGTTCAGTGTAAATACCTGCCCTCCTTTCTGTCAGTTCAATCTGAAGGGCACTAACATAGCTCAAAGTTTAGAACAGGAAAATCAGGTGTTTAGAGAAGAGATTCAGAACGACAGAAGTGATAAGTTCTTACTCACCGTGCTGAAAAAACCTGAAATCCTTGAATGATCATTTATTAGATCACCTGATGCAATTTCTGTTTATTAAGCAGTAAAAACCTTTCCTTGCTCAGAATGCTGCACTGGCAAACTATACAGCTGGACACTTTCGTTCAGTCACAGGAGCACCAGACCAGCTCCTGTGTTAAAATTCAAGTTTGGCAAAACTGTTAGAAAGTTTAACATTTTAAATCTGGCAGCCGAAGGTTCAGCGTAACAACCGTCCTGGACAACATTAATACAAAAAGAAAATTAGTGAGTAAATCACTGGTGGCAAGGGCAGGATGCTCAGTTACTCATTCTATGCAAGTGCATCCAAATGGAGAGATGTTTATCCATGCAGAAACAAATAGAGTAACAATTGGCACAGTCCAGAAATGGAGAATTCAGACACATTCCTCAGCTGACATCAAAAGAGGATTTATGTATTCAAAGCCTTCAAATTCAGACTGGTCAATCTTCTTCACAATATCACTATTAAGATTAAAAAACAGCCATTAGTTCAGCAAAATGTAAAAGGTAACAATATTAACTGGTAGTTTGACTCAAAATTTAAACCTGCACCGCGGATTGCAATTGAGAATATTTGTTTTCTCTTTTGTCCTTCTCTACCTTTACAGTTACCACTGTTTTTTTTCTAGCCCCTATAATGGTATCAAAACACAAAACCCCTCAGGAGCAGTGACTGGGCTGCACATTCTCCCACAAAACAATCTGCAGGGTTTGCAGTTTTAAAACTTTCCCTAAACAGTCAGTTTTGTAAAATCCTGAAAACATTAGGATGTGACAGATACTGGATCTCAGACCTGATTAAGGTGCACAGGTAACATTTAATACTCCCTGTGTTAACATCCTACACGAACATTATATGAAACCCTAGAGAAATTCCTAAAATGTGAACAGCAGTGGCTCAGTCAAACCAGAAAGGCCCTTCCCTCCTCATCCCAAATCACGGCCCTTCTGGACTAAGGAACCACAAATCCACTACCAAAATCAAGCACATTATCATGCGTTTTATTAAGGCTTTTCAACCAGGATAATCTCACCTGACTACTAACGTTTTAAAATACCTGAACAAATCAAACAAAGCATCTTCTCTTGTTCAGATAAATTCAATTAAACCCCAACATTCTAGAAATGTCCCTGCTTAAAGTAATGCAAAAAGAAAACTAAGATTCTTTACAGCAACTTTCCCACTGTCAGTTTATTCTTACACCATGCTAAACACTTAATCCAGCCATCCTATGTCTACCAGGAAGAAAATAACAGAATTTTCTTTGAACTAACTCAAGAAAATGCTATTTACTGCTTTGCACATACTCTTATGTACTACAACTACAACTAGTAAATGAAGCTTTGTAACTCCTTTACTGATTTATCAGAACTTCTTGGATTCTACATTACTTACTCATCATCTGGAGTGAGCTGCACAGGTTCATTGGTGAACTGGGAATCAAAGTTATCCAGACCAAACTCTCCAGATATATTTGGTTTAAACGGAGGCACCACTTGCTTTTGCTCCATCTAAAAATAAATGAACATAGTGACACCAAGAATGAGTTACAACCTAGTGAATTATTTTTAAACAAGGTTGGAAGTTACTATTAATTTTCATACTTTCTACAATCATTCTATTAATCGCCTGTACTGACTCTGTGTAAAAGGATTAAAGGATTCTGTATTGCATTTATAGTATAACATAAAGGAAGAGCTTAAGGTTTTTGAGAGTCATCTCCTATGGTCAATACAGGTTTTCCAGACATCACTGTAGCAAAGAAATCAGCCAAGCCAGTGGGCACTCACATACCAGATCCCAGTCAACATTGCGGAAGAAGGGGTGCCCCTGGATATCTGCAAACCCTGTTTGAGGATGGCAGCCTAAACGCTCCTTTGGATCCTGTGCAAGGAAGAAAATACTTCTAAATGGGTGCCACGGCCTATTCGTGGTGCCATAAAATGAATAAAATGCAAATGTTAGAAATCCCATGAGAAATTAAACACCAGAGTTACAAGGGACACTGAAGAACTAAGTTCACATTATTTATTTTGGAAACGGTTCCAATTTACTGGCTGAAATAGGCACAAATAAATGGAAGCCCTTAACTGATTTTTATATGAATGCCCATGCCACCTTTCTTCATTTGTATTCAGACCTGTTTAAACACACCATATGCTTCAGAGCAGGTGTGGTTAGATTACTAATTAATTTGAATTTTTTCCCCACACCTTCCCCTGCTCCTCCCTGAGCAGACTATGCCAGGCAATCACACTGGGGCAGTAAATGCAGTTATTGGCAAATACTGCGGAAAGAAGGTTATTTTAACAAGACAATTCCACCTCCACGTACACACACACTACCAGGGAGTTGTGACAGTGTGCAGTGAACAGCGTTACTTTCTTAGAGTAATTTAACCAAATCTGGTTTCTCCTGGACCTCTTTCTTCCCAGTGATGCAGCACTCACTGAAGGCCAGCCTGGGCTCATCCACTACCACCCGTGCACCTTCTGACCCTCAGGCTACAGAGCTCCCAGCACAGAGCGAGCACATCCTGCCTCTGCACTCCCCTCCACAGAGTCATCAGTTTCTAAGTGATTTGTTAACCTGCTTCTCTAAGAACCAAAATAAATCTGATAAGTTTGTTCAGTTTCCCAGGTTAAAGAAATCACTTGGACCATTTCTATGCCTTTCACTTTGAAATTACTTACAATTCCAGCCTGAGGACCTGGAGCTTCAGGTTTTAAGACAAGTATTCAGCCCCACTGAAATTCTACTTTAGGCTCACACCTTTGCTACCCTGTTTCTGTATATGGCAGACAAAGTACATCAGCTACACATCAATCACTTAACAGGTTGTCAAAAAAACAGCTGCTCTTGAGAAGTCTTCAATAACCCGCTTTAGCTCTTACCTTGTTAAGGAAACTCTTTAGAACACCTGCTGCCTTAACAGAGAGGGATCGGGGAATTCGGATCTGTTTTTCCAAAATCACTGCAAGAAAACAAAGTTCCTATAAGCTTTGCATCTTTGAAGTCAGATTAAAGGTAAGTAGAAGCAAAGCACTGAGGTGTAGGAACACGCAGGGTCCTTACCTTGGAAGAGATAATCTTCCGTGTTCTGATCAGGATTGTCAGAACTCCCCACGATGTCAAACGGCGACCGGCCCGCCATCATTTCGAACATGAGCACACCAAGAGCCCACCAGTCTACGCTGAAGCCTAGAATTCAAGAGAGAAAATACCACTGGAGACATTTCACAAGAAAAATACCAACACTTTTGGGGCTAGAAACAGAGAGGGAAGAATGAACGCGTTAAAACATGTAAGTACTGCCAGTCTTTCCAACCAGCTGAATAAAGGACAGATAACGATTGTACCAGACGTTACTTGGATCATTATGTGCACAACAGGAGGGGATGCTGTACAGAGACAAGGAGAGTTTAAAGGTTGGGTTTAAGAGCTTAACAAAGGTTTAGATAATATTTCAGCAGTGTA
Source organism: Sclerurus mexicanus (assembly GCA_013396755.1). Taxonomy (NCBI): domain Eukaryota; kingdom Metazoa; phylum Chordata; class Aves; order Passeriformes; family Furnariidae; genus Sclerurus; species Sclerurus mexicanus. Next base: position 4,007,422 of record VWZF01013053.1, read on the forward strand.
TTATCGAGGGTGGGAGATAAGGACAAGGAGGAAGTATGTGACTCCTGAGCACATCTACCCTGCTATTTACTGCTAAAGGGAAACCCCAGTAGCCAGGCTGGGACTGATACAGTCTGTCTGGCCTGGAATGTTTGTGATAAGGAAGATCTGAAGCCAGTCTGAAAGAGACATTTGACTGAAATAAGGTTGTAGGTTTAAAAAAATATATGTAAAGGGACATCTACTATCTAGGCACTTTGCAATGGATTTATATCTAATCTATCGTTGCTGCCAAACATAAAGCTTCAAAACTAAACACAATTCCAGACTGCAAGTATATAATTAGTAATATCTAAAATAGTTATAAACAATAATAAATTTGAAAGACTCAAGTTGTTCTTCAAGACTGGTAAAAAAAATTTGAAGTGTGGAAGGCAGAGTCTCTCATTTGCTTTGTGTGATATTTTCTTCTCTTCCTTTGAGGCTTTATTTACTTTTTCAGACAGGTTGCTGAATTAAGACTGATCATGTGTCTAATGGAGATTTATAATTTCTGCTAAACAACTCAGGTAAGAAGTAAGAGACAATGTGAAAGTTATAAAGTAGCACAAAAAAATTCCATTTACCATAATCCTCTCCCCGGAGAATTTCAGGTGCAATATAGTTTGGAGTCCCACAGAATGTGCTGGTTGTGTCACCAGGCCTCAGACCCTCCTTTAAGAAAAGATGAGAAGAAAATACTTTATAGTTAACCAAAGATCCCACACTCCCTCTCTGCTAAGAACTTAATTTTAAGTGTCCTGAATAACCAGCATAGTGGCAATTCCATGGCAAAGTCAAATTTGTGCTCTAGAGTGGCAAAAGTTTTCCCAGAGGAAACAGGCAGCCACAGGATCCAAACAGAAGCAAGTGTGACTGACACATTTCAGGCTCTTGCTCCTTTTGGAATCAAGCTGCCCTGACTATTCAGCCAACCCCTCCCAGACAAGTTGATCCAGCAGCTTTATAAAAACACAAACAGTACGTACACGAGTAGTCCGTGCACTTGGGCATTTCTCTTTTCTCCATGTGTGGAAGTGAAATGAGTACACAGCCTATGTGCACTGTGTCCAAATACATACCCTGACACATCACATTTTTAAGTCTCTGCATCTTTTAATTTAACAATTTCTTAACTGTTGATTTTCCTGGTTAGCAAGAAAGTTAAGCTTACCTTGCACATGCCATAATCTGTGAGTTTAATATGCCCTTCAGAATCTAGTAGCACATTATCCAGTTTTAAATCCCTGTAGATTATCCCTCGTTCATGTAAATAGTTCAATGCTAGACTGATTTCAGCAGAATAAAACCTAATGTAAAAAGAGATATTGATTACTCGAGTAATCAAAACCCAACCCACAATAACACAGTCTTGGTAGTATTGTATTTTCAAAACAATCTCATGTATTCTATTATTTTTCAAAAGAGAAATGGCAAGTTGTTTATAATCATATAAATGTTTCTATCCCCTTCAAAATTTGTTTTTAATTAATATTAATGTCTACTGCAATCATCCCTTTCATCTCACCATCTGAGATTAAGCATATGCACCAAGAACTCAGCATTTGCCTGGACAGCTGGTAGTGGTTGTTTTAAGAGAAACACATGGATATCATTAGACATGTAAAAAAAAAAATATCAGACTGAAGTCATACAGGGTAATGCCAATGCAGACAATACCTAAGGGCTTCCTACTACAGCTCCTCCTTGACACGAAAGTATGGAGGCTTGCAGCACCAAAATGAGGATGCAGTTTCACACTGCTTAAAAGCTTAACATCTGGAGAGGATTTGCTGGCTCATCCTCATAATCTCTGCACTGTTCTGATGCAAAAACCTGGAATGAGACACACCTGGCATGCTCCTCTGGCAGCTTCCTCTGCCTCTGCATATGGAACATCAGGTCTCCTCCATTTACATACTCTATAACAAAGAATAACCTGGAACACACAGGATTGTTACAAATGACTGTGCACGTGGCTGAAAGAGGTTTGAGATGTCACAGGTCTGGTATCAATGACAGTTCCATTCCTCCCACCTCTCTGGTAGTACGGCTGGTTTCACCACTCCCTCTCCTTTTGAGTGAATTCCCAATGTTAAATATAATGTAAAAGCATACCGAGTTTCTCTAGATAATTCCTTTATTGCTAAAAGAAAGTAGGTAAACCTTCCCATATTCCTAATTCATTAGAGCTACTGCTTGTCATTATTATACATGTGACTATATAAATAGATTTACAACAGTTTCTATGCACAAACCAGGAAAAAAATACAAACTAATTTTCCTTCCTGATCCCTTTAATTCCCTTTGTTTGTGGTTAATACTTTCTTCTCACTTCCCTCCAGTAGCTTGTCACCTTTCCAAAACAGCAAGGATATTATTTAAATATACAATAACACTGTATTTTATACGTATTTAAAGATATTACTGTACAGAGTAGGAAAATAATCATTTCCATCTCTATCAATTGTGTTTTCCTTTTAAAATTTCAGATTCTGTTTTCTGAGTCTTGCTCAGAAATCCATCTTCAGAGAATCCAGGAAAGTCTGAGACCATTTCCCTCATTGTTTGAACTTCTGATTTTCCTCTCCCTTTTCCCCTCCCATTTTAGGTCTCTTCTATCTCACATTCTCATGCCTTTATTCCTGCTAGCTGCACTCCTCTTCCTGTCCAGAATCCTTCCTATCACACCTACCAGTACTTTATATTCTTTTGCATTGTCCCCATCTGAAAACCTCAGATAAACATGGGATTTGGCTCATAAAATGCTGCAATGATTTACAGAACATTGACTTTCACTACCTTATGCTTTAAATAGGCCTTTGAGGTGCCTAACAGAATGAATTTTTTTTTTTAATAAGACTATCTTCTCATTATCTTATGACCTTTACCTGCTTTCTGTCTGAAAGCAAGAGTGCAGTCCGACCAGAAAGGGATGATTTGAAGCCTGTTCAAAGACGTGTTTCTCTGTCTGAACCCAATCAATATCCTGTTTATTGAAGAAAAGTGACATTCAGAAAAGGATTGTTGCACTTCTCAGGTCAAGTATTAATGACAATTAGCAGAAAGACATTCTAGTGCTTTGCTGTCCTTGTTTTACTTGCAAGACATTAAATATGATGTAGTTCTGCAACGTGAAGCAATGCAATTGAACATACTTTTTTTTTTGTGAATGTCCTCTACTTTTAGCCTCATTAAGTAACCACACTTGGGAAAGAAAACATCTATAAAAGATAAATTGGTGCAGAGAAATGTAAAGTAGCACCAATAAATGCAGAGGGAATCAATGGTAGTCTGAGAAATGAATGCAAAAGTTCTTGGACAGCAAGCCACAGTCCCTCGAATATTTTCAGAGTAGCCTAAAGAAACGCATGGGAAATCCTCACTAACAAGAGGGTTTTAGCAGTTTAACAGTGCAATTTCTGACAAGTTTTCACTAATCACTGTTCAAGCTACAAAAATTGTTAAGATGGAGGTCTGATTTAAAGGCCAATTAAAACATTATGAGATTCCTTTGTGGCAAAAGAACCCAGACTTGAACATACAAAAATCAAACTCCACCCATTTCATTTCAGCCCAGCAGGCCAACATATAGGAGCGATCCAGAATACTGCTCCAAAATAAGGAATGAATCCAGGCTTATTCACTTCAGTTCTGCAGGAGCACTGCTGCAGACAGCGCTGAGTATGGGACGAGACACTGAGAGCAGAGGTGATGAGGCCTGTGACAGAAACCACGGGAGGGTGGCTGGGAGCCACCAGCCTGGCAGCGAAGACCCCAAAGCCTGTGACCTGCCCTGTGAACCTCCTACAGCGCAGAATAAGGAACCACATGTTTAATTCTCCACGAGCTGCAGCCCACCAGCCTGGCTCCCACCTCTTGGGGGATACTGGAGCTCTCTGGAAGAGCTGCCCACCTCATCATCATTGACGAGCTCTTTCTTCACCACTTTCATGGCGTAAATGCGCTCTGTTTTCTTCAGTCGAACCAGCAGCACTTTGGCGTAGCTGCCTCTTCCAATGACTCGGAGCAAGTCAAAATCCTGAAGGCCCAGGCTGGAGGAAGCTTTGCCACTTTCCCTGATGCTCATTGCCTGTGGGTAAAGACACTTGGAAATGAGGAGGCAGCTTGCTAGTGTGAGCAACAGCAGAACTCAGCATTTCAAGCAGAACAGCAAAATTAATACAAACAAGTAATTCAATTAACACTTGTTATTCTTAAAACTGCACTGTCCTGGAAAGGAATGTGAGGGGAAAAAGAGGAGGCTGAGGAGACTTGGCAGATAAGAAACAAACCAAACTGGAGGAATTTGGAATGCTCTTTAAACGAAAACATATCTCAACTGAATGTTCAAAATAAAACAGTGTGCAATCATAAACACACACACCGGAGTGAGCAAGCCAAATGTGCCTTATGTGCTAATTTTCAGTTTGTGACAAATTAAATGACTAAAATCTTGAAACAGGCTTTCAGATCTCTGATGATCCTCAAGGGTTCCTTCTAGCTTGAGACAGTCTGTGATTCTCTGCAGAGTGTTAGCCTGGTTAAGATATTTTACCTCTTTTTCTTCACCAACATGGTCCAAGCTCTCATGACTTGAGGGATTGTATGGAATCACTAGAGATACAAAAAGAATTATTAGACTGACACAACACAACAGTATTTTCTTTTGCTCTAAAATTTTCACACCCAGAGATACACAACTGAAATGCATCTATTGCAAGTATTCCAACTGGATGGGTCTGCATTAGGACCATCCCTGACTGCCACAAGAATAAACTGTTTAGTTAACCATGCCAGTAGAAGCTCTGCTAATACTGTTAAGGGTTGTTTGGTGGTTTTTTTTTTTGCTTGATTAGGGCATTTAAAATACTCAGCTTACTGATGGAAAAGTGTAACTGACAGCCTAAATTCTCCCCTTTCAGCCAAGTTTCTTAAACTGAGAAGATATGGAAAGATGGAGTTTTTATATTTATATCCCTTTTGGCATTAAGAAGCTGTCTTACTTTTCTATTAAAAAGTAAAGGAGGGTTTATAAATTAATTTTACTTCAAAGTTCATGTTTCAGCAACTTAATGCAATTTAAAGAAAAAAATTATTGATCTTACCCGATTCTACATTATCTGAATGCACTGATGATGGATCCATAGGCATTATTGGCTCCTGTAAATACACACAGAATTCTTGTAATACGCTGTTCAAGTGCGAGATGCATTATTTTAGTCAATAAATGAAATTAATGATCCCTGAGGAATACAACCCAGCTACTTTTTAACTTGACTAGTCAACATAATTACTGCTCTAATCCTCAAACAATAAAAAAACCCCAACTGCAGTCCTTATTTTCCCTCTTTTCTGAAAGTTAGGATACATTTCCAGAAACTGTTGAAGTGAGCTTAGTACAATATAGGACAGAAGTACAGCAGATGAGAAGTGAGACAGAAACACTTAAGTACTTCAGAGTACGTATATTAGTCAAAAGAATTCACAAAATGTGGACTTGTAGCTGTCTGTTTTACTAAACCAGAAGCAGTAATAAACTAAATTTTTATGGGGACTTAAGAACTAAAGATGATTGAACTTCTTGCAAGAAAAGCCAAATCTTCTGCACTTCATCTTCCTTTTCTGTACACGGGAAATAATCCAATAATCTAAGACATCTAGACAATTTATTTTACCTGTACTTCACTTTGAAGATGTAAATAGTGTTACATGCTATGTAAGAATATTGTGAAGGGTGAGATAAATGTCACTTATATGCTTCTTTTTGACACAGACATGAAAACTAGACTCCTGTCTTGCTACTAATTCTGCTCAGTGAATCCGAAATTTTCTTGTAAAAGTCACATTAACCATAAAAAAAAATGATGTTTCATCTACTGTGATTATTTGCAGGCTGCAAAAATAGCATAAAATAAACAGCACGAAATTGTTTGGTTGGTTGCTGCTTTTTCAAGACAACCCTTTCAGGTAAGTTTTACTTACTGGCTGCAGTGTGTGACGGCCACATTCAATACTGACAAGTTTGTGACACTTCTTGTGGACCAGCAGTTTGCAATTGATGCACTTGTAGCCCTGGCGCCCCAGGCCCCAGATCCGGTCAGTGCAGATGGCACAGTGAGCTCTCTGCAACCACAAATCAACCGAGCTGATCAAAGAGCAAAACTAAACCCTAAAAACCATCCAGCCACATTTTCATTAACCAGGCTCATTTGCTATGTATCTCATCTCTCTGTGCACATGAAGCCTGACAGGGGAAGGCAGGAGAGCAAAAGCTTCAACACATTAAACCACCAGGTAACGGGAACAGGGAGATCAACACCCACTGACAGTCACAAAACAACTCTAAACGTCCTGAAAACAGGGTGCCTACAGAGGCAAGAGTGGAAAGTGATTAAAATATGGTGCCTTGACAGCTTTTGAGGTCAAAACAAAACAAAAAACAAAAGCCAAAGTTAGGTATGAGGATGCTCAAGATGAAGTTTAGTGGAGACAATCTCAAGCATTAAGCACACAATACACTAAGCTTAGAGAAGAAGGAAAGATTATTGAAGCTGTCAAGGGACCTGACTTATTCAAATATTTTGGGTTTATTTTCTGCTTTGCTTTTTCAGAATATAGCAGACAGCCTTCTTGGTCATTCGCTAATTATATTTGACCATTGCTTCTTGAAAACACTGCAAATGGTTTGTTATTTTCAGTTGATTACTTGGCACCAGAAGCAGACAGTTTTAAAGGAGAAAACTGAGCTGTTTTTCCAAAGCAATGACAGAAAAGTCTGTGCATCATAAGCAAGTTCAGACCTTTCTACTCCCAGAACGTAAAGAATGGAAAACGTACTTTCAGCTCACAGCCATGTAATGCCAGCATTCCAGTTTGCCCTCTGGGAAGACTTTAAGGGAACACAGGAGCTTTTATATGATTAATATCATGGTTTCAGAGCATATGTAAAGGGAATTGCAACCAATTAATGTTTTTCTACTTTAAGTTCCTGATAATTTAAGTTTCCTAAAAGTACAGGGTTACCCAAAGTTTACAGACAAACAACAAAAATGAGACTAAAACCACCTTACAACTTTTCAAGGCAGTGACATCATCATCAGGAAAGTAAGACATCCCTGTATCATGGCTTTAAGTACCCAACAAGAGTCTCACCCTGTTAAATCGTTTGGCTTGGAAAGTGTGACCATTTGCACAATAGAGCTTTCGCCACCGGCGGGCGCCTCGGCGATAAATGGATTCTAAGAGGAAAAACACAGGATTATATCCGTACAAACAGAAACAAAGAACTACAACACCTGCCCGTGGACCTTTCTGTGTAGAGTGATTTGCAGAGTAAAGTTTCACTCCTGCACCTTATGGGAACTCAGAGGAGTGTTCCAAGTATTTTTTTCTTCTTTTTTTTATAAGTTTTGGAGAAAATTTGCAGTAGAATATCCCAATCAACTCGAAGTTAATTCTGATTTTCCAAAATTAAACAGAACAATGAGTCCAGAGAAGGAAGTTGTCCAAACAATACAAACACTCATGTGCAAAGCATGCACCTGTCTTACCTAAACTTGGGGAGGAGCTGTGGGGAAGGGGAAGGAGGAAGGAATGTGAATTTTGGGAGTATGTCCTGATTTATAAGATGGCTTAATGAGTCCTCCAGTGTTGTAGACCCACAGCTGACACTGTCTGCTTTTTTGTAATTACTACTTTTATTTTTTTTTCACTTGAAGCATGTCAGGAATGAAAACTGAAAACTAAGACATATAAAATGACACTGAGCTACAAATTTCTTTCTCATTCAATCTGCAACCTCATTTTGTCAGACAAGCAGCATTACCCATTCTGCCCAAGTTAACTGCACATTTACATTTGTCAGAAACTTCCACACCGAGCTGACAGATGTGTGTGCATAACATACACACACTCTTCTGTAAAACTTTAAGACTGAGGGGAAACTATCTCTTTAATGTCTAGAACATCAGCTAACATAACTCAGGGGTTTTCAGAGAATCCTCCTGATAGCACCGAAACATCAATTTAAAATGAATTAACCACACATCTGTAAATGGTGACACAAGTCATTACCACTGGTTACCACTGGTTACAAGCCTCTGTTCACATTTGTCACCCAGCAATCTGGCAACTCCCAAAAAAGACAGGAAAAAGATAAAAAACTGTCACGATAGAAGAGGCAAAAGCAAGGAAAGCAGAGTGACATGGATAGTTAACAGGAATGTGAAATGCTCATTAACAATGATTCAGAAGTGACAAACAACATTAAGTTTAGCAAGACTTTCTATTCCTTTTCAATATTTAATTTGTACAGATTTGCATTATTAATATTCATAAGTGTGGGATGCCAAACCATAGAATATCAGAATCTGCTAAAACAGGAAATGTGAACTGGTGCTTCTTAAGTAAAATGCCTACTTACTGTCTTCTCCTGGACAAGGCATGCCAGGCCGCTCTGGTACACAAGGAAACACTGCAAGAAAGACATTACCTTCTCATTAATTTTTATTCCAGACAGAAAACAAATCTTTGGGTTAAATACAACACTCCTGAAAGGCATTCAACCATCTGGGAGGACAGCACTGACTGCACTTCAACAAAACCTACATACTTGAGAAATACGAGCATAGAGCAGAATACATTAAGTATTACATGAGAAAAAAATAATGATTCTGGTTTCTCATGTGACCAATCTTCACAGTTAGTCAAGATTTCCAAATGCTATAAATTATATGACAGTGTCCAACAGCTACATATGATGCTGACTACATAAGCCTTTTTTTTCCCCCCAGTTTATTTAGCTTCAGTAACACTACCCATTTTTTATATTTTCTTCTGCTCCAGTAACTGTCAGAGAAAAGTATAACTGGGGAGAGACAGCCCTGGTGCCAGTTTAATCAAAAGATTATGCAACACAAAAATAAGTGGAGAAAGGGCAGATCAAAAAGTATAGTGAGGTAATATATAGAAAAACAGTGAAATGTTATCTACAAACAGATTACATTCTTCTTCCACGTTTGAAAACTCTCTGTGAAAAGCTTTCCCTTCCTCCCAAATAGGCTGATGGTGAATTAGATTTTTTGCACCCTTTTAAAAGCAGGAGCATGTTAAGACACCATAGTCTAACACACCAACACTTCACAATGATCCCCTAATATTCTGCTTTAATCTGTTAAACCGAGATCAACCTTCTACTTGTAAAAAACCTTACAAACAACAAGAAAAATACTCTGCAGAAGCTGCCAAAATAGGCATATAACCCTGAAAAATAAAAATTGAGCAATTACACATCAAATGGGGGCACAATATTATTAGGTTTAAAACTGGAGTACTTAGTTTTAGAAAAGTCAAACTTTAGACTCATCTGCCATCACAAATAGAGCTTATTCATATTTTTCCTAATATAAGCGCTGGTCTAAATCACTAATCAATAAAAAAGTGCAGGATAATAAATAAATTTAACAAATAAGAATAAACAAACAAATAAACTAAACTGCATCCCTTCTACCACTTGCTGCCAGCAAGTGTACGCGGGCACTTGGGCTGAATGAATGCAGAGACAGGGTCTTTCATTAATAAACTAACAGCAGAGTATTTTTTCCTCCCTTAGTTTAATAGAGAACAGCTAAAATCACAGTGCAAGGTCATCAGCATCCCCCTGACACAACACCACCACAAGCTTTAACAGTGCAGAAGGCACAGGCAATGCAAGGGAGGAATTCCACTTCCTCACAGGTACAAACATGAGCAGCAATACAGCAAATCTCCCCTTACCATGAATCAGAAGCTCTGAATCCTTGTTCAGCTCATACAACCGAAAGGCCTCTTCTAACTCCAGCTGAGAAGAAACTGTACATGGATCTCCTGTGGAAAGATAACAGAACAACACAACACTCAGCCCAGTTTGTTCTGTACCATTCCACAGCTGGTTCTAAGATAATTAATGTAACAAAGCAGAACAATATTCCCAATTGTGGTAGTATTTATTTTTAACACTGTTCAGAGAATACTTCTGAAAATACATTCATATTGAATGTTTTCAGGGAAAATAAAAATATGGGATACTCCCAAGAGGCAAGCAGATCATAATCCCAAAACATCACTGCTTCAGTCTGCTACAGGCATGGTCACACATCATTAAAGGAGGTGCAGGTCATTGTTCTGCACCCAAAAACCTTCTGAGATTGCACTTTATTTCATGGATTTTAATTAGAGCTGAGCCATTTCTATTTTCACAGCTGCTTCAATGCTGCCAAGACTTTATCCAGAAGTGCAAAAGCAGTTAGACCTCTAGCCTCTCTTCAAACTTCAGTGAAAACTTCTGACAAATAACGTAACCTAAGTACAACACCCCATTTTTCTAATTTTTAACTACTACTTTCACACTCAGAGGACTATTTGAAATAAAATCCCTTAAAGAAAGGGCACCGAGGCAGGAAAAAAGTGCAGGTTGGCTGGTTTTGTTTCTCTTTTTTCATAAAACAATTGCAGTTTTGTCAACTGTTTGAGATGGTGTAGGTTAGATTACATGCCAAATGCTTGATAATAAAATTTATCTGACAAGACTGTGTTTTCTTTGGTGTCTGATGCAGATTAGTAACATTATAAAAAAGTTATCCCCTTAAAACAGTAAGCCTTTTTCAAAATAATATTACAACTGAAACATTTTTGAAACAATGTTGAATCTCAAACACCATTGCTCCCAAGAAATAAAATAGTTCTAGTTATTAGTTCAAGTTTTTCCCCTCTCTCTCCACCTACACAAGATGTTCTCTGCAAGAACAAGGGATTTATCTCTGCCTGCTTGTACTCCAACATGAGCAGAACAAGCTTCTGTCTAGCTGGAATCCCATACAGAAAGTCTGCTGTCATATAACACTTGCAATTTTTAACAGAAATACCACTTTCCATGTCCTTAAGTAAACTGGTTGTGGGTAACTAAATTGGAGGAAAGCAGGACAATTTCCATCTCAGCTGAACTGGATCCAATCTGGAAGTTTTACTGCTCTGAGTCTTAGTCAAGACCATGGTTTGAAAGTTAATGAGCAACAGACTATTAACTATTTAAACTCACTGTTTAAACTCACAACCTGGTGTAGTGGAAGGTGTCCCTGCCCATGGCAGGGCATGGAACAAGATGAGTTTTAAGGTTCCTTCCAACCCAAACCAGTCTGCAATTCTATCCATTCTTTTCTATTGCTAAAATAGTAATAAATATAAGTGGCCCATTTGCATTGTTCTGTCTTTATTGTTTTCTGCACATCTCCATCACTCAGATGAGCCTTTGAATCCACCTGCCATTATTTTCCACCGAAACACCTACTCTACAACTGGCCCACCTGGGCATCCCACTGCCCACTCACCACACAAACTTAGACCACGCAGAGCACAGGGGAGGAGAAGGAACCACTGTATTTACTCAGACTCACTATGAGAATCAACAAACCAGTTTCTCTTCATTTGTGTCTGACACCTGTGCAAACAGTTTTGTTTCCTTTTGGCAGAAGCAAAAGAGAGTCTCAAGAACAAGCAAACCAAGAACAGAAGTTTATAGACAACTCTTTCAACAAGTTCCAGCAGCAGAAATTTTGCAGTCAAAGACAGCTGGGATACACAGGAAAATATTTACTTTTGAGTTATACAGCAAGAAACAACAGACTGAAGACACACCCAAGACCAGTGTCCATCCCATGGGATGTTTCAGAAGACAGAGGGAAGATGTACTGACCATACACAGAGAAAATAGAAATTTGTCTAAAACTAAATCAAGTTAATTCTCTTTTCCAGTTGCATCTGAATATTTTGGAAACGATTCCACTCAACTAAATTAGATCTTTGTGTGCCATTACCTCTATGACACGGGAGTATTTCCACATGATGCTCTCAGCATATAAAGGCTAAAAACACATTTAGTGTATGACAAATAAAAACCTCAGTGACCAGGTAAATCCAGTTCAGTCACACACATGAACAAGCAATTTAGTCAGGAAGCAGTGATGTCTTAGATCCCTCATCTTCTCTTACACGATAAAAACCATGAATAATGGTGTAATAAGAACCAGCCCACAGCACACACATTTTCTCATGCTACTAGCAAAGAGTAAACTTGAGTTTTAGTGAAGAGGATACGATACAGGAATTTTCCAAGAAAGCAAAGCAGGTTTCTAGAAAGAGTATCAGCTGAAAACACTTCAGAGTGGTGGACAGAGGAGGCAGGGGTCCTGGCAAGAAGCCATGCACTGTACATGCAAGAGTTACTCACAACAAAGACAGGAAGATTTTTTTAAATACACTCCTCATCACCAGATTAATTTTTTTTCCACTGACATTAAACTGTAAGTCAATAATTAAAGCAAACATGGATTGCTGGTGAAGACTAATTCCTATGTGAACACATGAAAATAATTCAGTGAAACTGCAGAACTCCTTTTTTTTTTCAAACCTATCTGTAATTAAAGTGCATTATTTTTTGAGACAAATTTACTATTTCTACGCTTTATAAGCTTATCTTATGAGGCAGAAGGAAAGGAAAAGATGAAAGGGAAAGAAAAGCTGGAAAGCCAAGCCAGCATATTGATGAGCATTGGTTTACCTTCTTCATCGATCCACTTCATGGTGAACAGCTGCTCGTTGTCGAAGGAGCACATGTCTCGAACTTCACTGCACAGTCCCTCAAATGAGATGGAAGGTTCAAAATAGGTTATCATGATGTCCCTGAGCAAGAGAAAAACAGGTTTGAGGAATTATACTGCAAAATGTAGCACTTGACCATCACCACTAACACTTTCCATACAGCACTAACATAACCCTGATGCAACGCCCCTCCAAAACGTTAAAAATACACTACGTAAGTTCCCTTCTTATAGCAAAGTCAAGCTTCAAGCGATTTTTATTAGTTGACATTTAGTCCTCCAGGTATCTGCTTCAGAAAAACTAAGATTTAAAGCTCAAATAACAATGAAGTGAGTTGGAGCAGATATTAACTGCACAGAGAAATCGAATTTATTACATCAGTGGAAACTCAAGAATGAAATTCTGCAAATGTTTAATGTTAATAACACATTTCTGGTTTTACTTGGTTTTTAACAGTTATTTTGTTATCAGATATCAAAACCTAAAAACATGTACATCTTCTCCAACTAAATTTTGATTGTGTAGATGTTATGAAAAATTAATGACAAATACTAAACATTAAATATTTCCTAGGAGGTTTAGAGGGATGTTTCAAATATTGCAAGTTCCTTTAAGAAAGAGTGGTGCTTCACTCAATGAACCTAAGGCTGACAGAGAGCCATATACTTAGAATTAAAATTTATTACTTTACTGTTATCCAGAATGGGTATTTCTGTGATAACTGAGATTTAAAGTGAGTTAACCTGGTTTTAGTATGTTAGCATAAAATGCTGACCCGTGGTGTTGGTACTGGCTGAGCCTTAAAGGGGAACAGGTGACTCAGGTTCAATGCTTAAACAAAGGAGTTGGGGAGATACAGTTCAGAGGAGGGTGGAAGGCTGTTCACAACACACTTCTCAAACATCTCATTTAAGCCCGAAGTTTGAGCTACAAGACTAATCTTCCCCAAAAACCTCAGCTAGCTGGATTTGCTTCAGTGGGTACCAGCAACCAGGACTGCTTGGTGGGGGAAAAAAATAATCAAAGCAACATAGTTTTTATCTAGTCAAAACTCACAACAAGGTTGCCACCAGACTGCAGTGTAAATATGCAGCAAGTTAAAGTCTTTAAATCACCTTATGCACGGGCAGAGTGGGATCAAGGAATTGACTTAACATAACATGTTATGGTCACGGATCCGGAACAAGCTCCGGAGTTGCAGAGAGCACACAATAAACAAAGTGCTTGCCTGAGGCTCCTCCAAGTGCAGCAGCAGGAATAAAATAAAGCAGCAATTTCTAAGCACTCTAGAGGAGCAGCGAGCCTGCTGGATTTATGAGCATGATCAGTTGGTTTAGGTAGGGGGAGGACCCCAGTAAATAGGATAGAAGTGTCCAGGATAGACACATGACACCTCTTCAATAATCTGAATAAAGCGGTCAAAAGGTTGATACATGATTTGTTTGAGGAATCGCTCCTCAACTCTCCACACAAGACAAGATGCAAAACAAAACGTGTGGACCCCAGTATTGAGACACAGTACAGTTATTTGGGGCAAATAGGGCTTTATTTGAAAGCCTCAACTGTGCCCATCCTGCACAGCAAATTCTTCTCTGTGACAAAAAGGTCTCCCTTTGCACCCTCTCTAAAAACAGCACAACCAGTAACCCAATGCCAGTGTTTGTGTCTCTGACCAGGGTGGATTTGACAGTGTGTTACTGTCACAGACACACGGGCATCCACCAAAGAGCAGCCCTGTGTCAGGAGGCAAAGCCTTAACCTGTATTTCCTGTTTTCCCGGGAAGGAAATAAGGCACTGCTTACTTAGCAGCTCCACTGGTTTTATGCTAAAGTTTACCATTCCTCTGTTTATTCACACTTTAGTCCTTCAAATAAAGGACAGTTTAATTATTTTAAAACTTATGCAAGTTCTCTAAATTACTATTTTAATAACTCCAGCAGGTCCTGTATCAGACAGTTATTAAACAATTTGGAAGATCTCCTCTGCTGTAGCAAACACTGATCAGTGTTTCAGAGAACATAGCTCATAGCACTATTAAAGGAAAAAGATGATGTTAAGTACGACAAGGTTCCAGAAGCAACATCAACATAACAGCCTAATGTATCCCATATTATGTATGTTGAAATATACAGATACATTATACATATTATCTACATATCCATATATTTATCACACACCTGGGTCAGTCATTAAGGCTTTTGATGATGTCTAATTACAACTCACTGGAATTAAGGCACACAGGACTCCTGGGGAATTCTGCTGTGTCAGGGTCATTCCTGAACCATAAGGGGCAGGCACTGACACTCACAGCATTTTGAGCATTTCTTTCCCCTGTGGAAGTCTGGGGTATCAAACTGCCTGCTCCCACGGTCTGTTTTTCAGGGAAAAAAATGTATTTTTGCAAAGTTAAATCAGTGTTGAAACAGCAAGAAGGGGGGAAAATGTATTCACAGGCCTAGACCAAAGGTTTCTCATGCTGAACACTTTCCTGTGAGGAACCTGATCGTCAACAGACAACAGAAGACTGTGCTGAAGAACTGATCAGAAAGCATTCAAGACAAAGAACAATAAAAAGAAAGGATGCAAGAACTCAAGAATCCTTAAGAAATTAATTTCCTGGCAATCTTTATGAAGGTACATTTTGATTTGACAATTAAAATTGAATTTTTTCACCCCACTTTTCCCACTCACAAGTATATTAAAATTAAGAAACGAAGCAAGTTTAACATGCATCATGAGAAGGCTGTCAGAGGTTTTCCATTTGAACCAAATCAAACTGAAGGCAGGCAGAGCACTGTTAACTGCCTTTTTATTAAAAATCTAACCTACATTACAGCCTACACAGCTAAAACCAGCATAAAATCTATATCAGGCTCTGAAAGAATACAAGCCAGGATTTCTAACCATGACAAAAAAATGGTTCTTCTACTTGTTTGGTTGTGCTGCTTTTTTTAAATCAACAACATAAATTCTACAAGATTCCTTGAGCACAAGCAGTGTGTTATTCCTACCTGTTCTCTACTGCTAGAACATGTATTAGTGACATAGCAACTTGTACTGACCTGACAAAAAGCATCTACAACAAATGAGATAAGACAAAAGGCAAACTTTGAATATCATGGGTATAATTACAGATGCTGATCAGTGCCATAAACTTGGAGCTGCTATACTGCTGTTACTGCATCAACAAAAAAGCAGGTAAATGTTTGGAGTAACAAATTCCTAAAAACTCCCTCAGGACCCTCTATTACATACACTGCACTGACTACAATAATTCCTTAAAACTGGTAACAATATTACAAGCGTTTTAAATAATCAGCCCTATAAGAAAGATAAGCACAGTTCACCCAAGAGAAGGAAACACCCGGATAAACTCAACCTAGTGCCCTAATTCCCAAGTCTCTGGGAATTCCCCGCTCCCTTATTCTCATCTCTGTTCATTTTAAGGAAAATTTTCCTTCCTGTTTTAACCTCTTTCATGAATTTAAGATAAAGAATTACCACTGCACAGTTCAATGAAACAAAGACTCTTCAAAGGGTCCTGCGTGAAGTCTTTGTCTTGGCTGAGAAAAGCAATTGGGCTGCTGGCCAGATCCACGTTTTAGGGATTCAGGTTTGGCTCTTTGCCCCAGGCCAAGTATCCCAACTATTAGATTCCCAAGATCCAAGAACAAATCTGTGCTTCTAAGTGGCTGGGGTTTGTTTGTTGGGGCTTTTTTATTTATTTTATTTTTAACAGAAACTCCTGGAAGATAAAAAGACCTTCCCAGCAAGACTTACCTAATAACTTCTACAACTCACTTAAATGCTTCTATTAAAACGAAATTAAGAGAGATTAACATTTCCTGATTAACACTATTTCCCATTAAATCCTCAATCCAGCTCTAATCTTGAGACAGTTTATTTGAGGAAAGGGAAAAAGATTGCCTTTGATATCAATATTCAAATTCTAAGCCTACAAGTCATTTCAGGGTAAGTGCAGGTAAAGTGTTTGTCTTTGATAGCCACTCGATAGGGCAAGTCTGAGAAGGGGCTTGAGACCTTCTGTTGTAAGAAAGTGGAGAGAATAATTTGCTCATATCTCAAAATAAATCATGACTAAGTCTTTCAGCTTGTTAGACTGTTGGTATTCACAGTGGTTAACCAACACCCTCTATGACTCAGTGCCATTATTAAACTGATAACTGCTTTAACAGGGGAAAAGTCAATGGATGAGACTCAAAAGAAACATTCCAGTCTCTGTGAAATTATTACCAGTGTCACGAGCCAGCATTCCTGTCCAGTGTAGCAGATTTTTTCCTCACTCCCACAACCCTGAGCTGCTTTCTGCCTTCTTGCTCCACAGTCTCCCTATGCTAGAGCAAGAGTCCATGTGGAAATGATCAAGATTAAAACTGACCCAGCAGAAGAAAAATAAATGGTTTTAACGCAGAACAATTCCCATTTTAGTTCACTGTCTGACCAAATGAACGCTTCTGCCAGCAGATAGCCAGGGGCATCTCCACTTCCTCAAGAAAAGGTGGATTAAAGGGACTGTGAAACAAAGAGCTGAGCATTTCACATATTATTACTTTGACAGAGTCTCACACATCCTTTAAGGCCACAGACTGTGCCAGTCTCTAGAGTAACTTCTACAGGCTTTTGTCAAGAAAAGCTCCAAACCAGACACAAGCCAGAAACCAAACGCAGCACCAAATGCCAAATGGTCAGCGTGGTTTCTATACCTCTCCTTAAAATTATAAGGCTAGAGATAGCAGAGAGTAAATACTGAAGAAGTAGTGCCCCCTTCTTGTGCTGAACACAGAAAATTGCAAGGAAGCTGTCAAGAGTGTCATGTGTTCACTCTTAATCCAAAAATGCAACCTACATTTTTTTCTGCTTAGATCACCTCCACTCAGACTTAATGGCCCAATGAACACTGGCAATCCTTGCACTCAAACTTTTTAAGTGCTGTAACTGTTACTATTTAATAGGGGGCTCTGAACCCAAGGCAGGAGGACACTTCTTCTGCCTTATATGTTATTGCTGGAGAGACACTGAACTAGGCAAACAAAATTCAGATTTCCATTGTGCAGACCTCTACTATTTCGCTTGTTTTTAACAGCGGAAGCAAAATCGAGATGCATCTCAGGTACCACTCACAGGCTCCCTCGGAACTCACTCAGTCCCGGGGAAAAAGCCTGAAAAGCCGCGAAGCAAATTTTCATCCGAACACCCTCTTCTTTTAGACCTGAACATCGGCTGACACAGAGAGAGCAGGCCCAGAGCTGGACCCTGAACACACCAAGCGTGAATTCTGGCGTGTGCTGTGAAGGGATAGCGGCTGTTCCCGACAGCAGGGCCCGGCACTGAAGGGCAGCAGGGCAGAGGCTGCTCAGGCACATCCCTGCTCGCAGGGAAGGCCATCCCAGGAGCAGGGAGGATCCGGCCCCCCACAAGCCCCCTCACGGAGGGCAGGCTCCTCCGCACACAAGCCCTGCGCTAGAAATGCATCAAAACACGGCTGGAGGGTTTTTCCTTCCTTCTTTCCGCAGTCCC
This sequence comes from Sclerurus mexicanus, assembly GCA_013396755.1. Classification (NCBI taxonomy): domain Eukaryota; kingdom Metazoa; phylum Chordata; class Aves; order Passeriformes; family Furnariidae; genus Sclerurus; species Sclerurus mexicanus. The sequence goes on from VWZF01013053.1 coordinate 4,025,615, forward strand.
CTCCTCGGCAGGGGATACCCACTGAGCCGGGGGTATGCCCGTGCGGGCACCCCGCTCCCCGCCCGGCCGCACTCACCCCTTGTAGTAGGCTTTCACCCGGACCTGGTGGGCGCCGTCCCCGCCGAGGCCGCCGAGGCCGCCCGGAGCCGACATGGTGGTGCTGCCGGAGCCGTCCCGCTGTGTCGGCATGGCCCGCGGCCCGGGGGTGCTGCGGCCCGGGGGTGCCGAGGGCGGCGGTGGCTGCGCGCCCCCCGCGCCTGCA
>VWZF01013053.1:4028581-4084752 GCA_013396755.1 Sclerurus mexicanus
AGAGAAGTTAATAGTTCACCACCAGTGCTCTGGCTAGAGCTGCTGAGGTCCCTGAGCAGCAAGGATTGGAGAAGCACTACAAGCAGGTAATTCCCTTAACCATGGGAAACAGGAAAGTGTCCCTGCCCATGGCAGGGGGCTGAAACTGGATGATCCTACCAACCCAAGCCATTCTGTGATTCACCTCCCAACAGCACTCTCCAAACAGCATGTACCACATCCTTCATTTCCCTACTGTAGCAAAAGCATGAAATAACTACAGCTTATTTGTTGCAGGCCCAAGCAACACATACCTAAACTCCACCCCTCCCACAGGAACCCTGCAGTATTTGTCCACGTGGCCCTGCTTACCTTGATGCAAAACGTGGAATATGTCAGAATTATATGAAGTCAGGATGTTCTTTGATGTAAGATCTTTGTATGCTTTCAAGCCTAATCAGCAACAAAGGAGAACTCATCAGTGGGACAGGCAGCAGATGCATCCCTTAGACAAGGACATCATGGAAATAACAAGCTTTAAGGATGCAGTGAATCAAAATGTTGATGCGTGTCTATGTATACAGTGCTAACTTGGCAAAATACTCAAGGTCCCTGTATCCTATAGTTGAACTGTCTTCATTATAATACTAAAAATCACACCTAGACGTCAAAAAGACCCTGCCTGGGTGCAGACCCTTCCCTGGAGCATGCAGGGATAGTTGGGATTACCTAACTTGTATGGAAATTCCTAATTGATCCTAATGTCCAGAGGAGGCCACCAAGATGGTCAGAGGGATGAAACACCTTTTCTACGAGGAAAGGCTGAGAGAATGGGGATTGTTTGGCCTGGGGAGGAGAAGACTCCAGGGTGACCTAATTGTGGCCTTCCAGTACCTAAAGGGATCTTACAAGGAGGATCTTAAAAACCTCCAAGGATGGTGAATCCGCCACCTCTCTGGGCAGGCCATTCCACTGCCTGATTACTCTCTGTGTAAAGAATTTCTTTCTAATATCCAACCTAAACCTCCCTGGCAGAGCTTAAGCCCATGGTCTCTTGTCTTACTGATATCTGTCTGGGAGATCGACCCCACCTGGCTACACCCTCCTGTCAGGGAGTTGTAGAGAGTGATGGGGTCACCTCCAAGCCTCCTCCAGACTGAACACCCCCAGCTCCCTCAGCCTCTCCTCACAGCACTTGTGCTCCAGTCCCTTCACCAGCCTCATTGCTCTTCTCTGGACTCGCTCCAGCCCCTCAGTGCCTTTCCTGAGCTGAAAAAATGAACACAGAAATGAACACAGCACTCAAGGTGTGGCCTCACCAGCACTGAGTACAGGGGAAGGATCACCCCCCTCGTCCTGCTGGCCACACCATCACTGATCCCGGCCAGGATGCCCACCTGGGCACACGGGCCTCACGTTCAGCCTCCTGCCAATCCACACCCCCAGGTCCTTTCCACCTGGCTGCTCTCCAGCCACTCTATCCCCAGCCTGCAGCGCTGCAAGGGGTCATCGTGGCCAGAACGCAGACCCCGACAGCAAGCTATTTGGGCCGAGAAACACCGTGTTTTCCACATCCCCTGCCGAGAAACACCACGTATTTCCCATCCTCAGCTGCACAACACCCCGTCTTTCCCATCCCCAGCCACCAAACCCATATATTTCCCATCCCCTGCCAGGAAACACCGCATATTTCCCACCCCTCGCCAAGAAACACCATATATTTCCCACCCCCTGCCAGGAAACACCATATATTTCCAATCCCCTCCCAGGAAACACCATATATTTCCCACCCCCTGCCAGGAAACACCATATATTTCCCATCCCCAGCTACCAAACACCATATATTTCCAATCCCCTCCCAGGAAACACCATATATTTCCCGTCCCTGCCAGGACACACCGCGTATTTCCCGGCCCCCCACCCCGGCTCCCTCACGGGCAGAGCCAACATGGCGGCGGGCGCCATCACGTGCCCGCGGGCGGCCGCGCCCCGCGCGCGCGCGGCACCTNCTTTCAGTGCCTTCTGTCACATACCAAAATGCCCGTGGGGGTTAGGCTTGGAGGAGATTTTCCGTAATTCTTTTTGTGGTTTGCGCCCTTGGAGTTGTAGCGGGAGGCTGTGAATGGAAGGAATAAGAATAAGCTGTATATGTTATTTAAAAAAAGCCCCGGGTATTTTCAGACAACAGTTATGGTTGGGGATTGTCACCAGTGTTTGTTATTGCCATGGCGTTTACCAAAACTTTCTAAAACACGAGTAGTGACACCTGTGAATTTGGTTTAACATTACTGGCACAGAATAGAAGGTATTTTTTTACTTCAGGTGTTTGTTTTCACCAAAAATATAAAGGAAAAAAACCCCTATGAATATTTATTCATTCACAGTGTAATTTGAAGTTATGTGGCGTCTTGTACTGTTACTGCTTGAATAAATACTTACTTTCAATATAGTTTTCTGTTGTGCTTTGTATTTTGGGCTTGCTTAAAAGTTCAGTGGTTGTTTAAAGTCCCTTTAGTGCATTTTCTAAAAATTGCTTTGTGGAGGTTCTTTTGAGTAAAAGTTGCTCAGGAGCATCATTGCAAGGTCTTAATTATTAATTTTACTCTAAGTTAGCATCTCAAACCTGCTTGAAGGGAGGTGTCAGAGGAGATGCTGGGCAAAAGTTTAGGAGCTCTTTCCTGTTTTCATTGTGTATCCATTATGGGAACAACTTGGGCAATGACAATGTTATTTTTGAAAATGAGACACTTCGAGCTAAAGGATTAGCCGCTCTCATGGGGTGAACTCGTGATGGAATAGTCAGTCAGTGGGATATGTTGCACACCCTGCTTATAACACATCCAAACTGTGGCTGAGAATGAAGGAAATGATACATCCAATGTTGTTTTCTTAGGCTTATTTAACTGGTTGCATAACTTTGCAAAAGCTAGCTAGACAAGTTGTAGGTGTAAATATTTTGAAGTGCTTTTAATGTTCTCTGCAGAAGACAGGACTTTTTTTTTTTTGAGATACTTTTCATTATGTGAAATTAATGTAAAGTGGTTTTAGAAGTGATGCTGATTTTATTGCAGTTGGAGTGGTAACCTGTGTATGTTAACTCTGATGTAGGCAGAGAAATGGCATCAATAATGCATAGCAGATCTGAATTTTTAAGAGCAAATCATCCTTTCCCTTCAGTTCTAATAGTAGGGAATCTGCTTTTAGAGCATCCTTCATTGCCATGAATTTTCTTTGATGGCAAAATGTATGTAAGGATCCAATACGATGGTAGGCAAGAGGTGCTTGGGTGACCATGTATCTATTGAAGTTTAGTTGTTGCAGGTACCCAGGAACTGCAGCATCGTGTGCAGCTCTGCTTGCAGAATAGTTGTGTTTGGGGAGGTGAAGGTGCAGCCTGGCAATGTGGAGTTCTGCTTCCAGCTGTGTGAGCTGAAACTCCTAATTATGTTCCCATTTGATGCAGTATCCAATGGGTGGTTTGTTAAGCACTTGGCAAAGCTGCTTTTTTCCCCAGTACGTTGCAGCTCTCTCATTATTTATCTGAGCCGTTCTTTATGGTAAGAAGGAAACACATCTTCTCCCCCCCTCCCTTTTCTTAACATCCTTCTAAAAGCAATAAACAGCTACTATGCTATTTCCTGTTAATTATAGTACCAAGACTGAAAAAGAAACCAAAGTAAACACCCCTCATATATTGAGGTGTGTGATTCATTTGAGTTTTAAAGATGATGTTTCGGTAGAGTGGTTGTACTCTGCAGCAGAGGGAATTCTCATAAGGCTGGGGAGGATCATCTGAGATGATTAGATAGGTAGTTTCTTCCTTGCTTCTTGCTGTATATCTTTTCCTCTCCTTCCAAGCAGAACATGCCACTAGTGATTTTTGCCAAGAACAGGTTTTGCTGCAAGTCCAGGATCAACCAGCACTTTCAGTCCTGGGCTGTGAGGGAAAGGGAGATTGCAGTCCTTCCGTGTTGATGACTGGAAATCTTGTGTATGTTCCTAAACTGGTCCTCTATTGCAACTTTTGATGGATCTTAGATTATAACCGTGTTTCTCAATAAATTTCATGTAGTAATAGCAAATACTACAAACTTAGATTAGGTATTTGAAAGAAATTCTCCCCTGTGATGGTGGGCAGGCCCTGGCACAGGGTGCCCAGAGAAGCTGGGGATGCCCCATCCCTGGAAGTGTCCAAGGCCAGGTTGGATGGGGCTTGGAGCAACCTGGGCTGGTGGAAGGGTCCCTGCTCATGGCAAGGGGATTGGGACTAGATGATCTTTAAGATCTCTTCCAACCCAAACCATTCTGTGATTCTACAAATCTTACCTATTTGAAAACTTATTTGATATCAGGGAAACTTAGATTTTTTTGTGTGTTTAAAACTGGTGCGTGCTGGCCTTCTGTTTGTGAACCACTGTGATCCCAATTCTGCCAGGCTGGACGAGCGCTGCATAGCGATGGAGAATGAACCAAACACAACAACATGTTCTGCATCTACAACGACTGTCACCACCACCTCCACCTCCCGGACACCGCTCCCGCAGATCTCCGTCTACAGCGGCTCCGACAGACATGCTGTCCAGGTACTGGGCTGTGGGGCATTCTTCACTCCCCTGTGCAGAGCTCTCAGTGCAGGCGTTGCACAATACTGTACACGGGATTAACCTTCCAGGCTTAATGGCTGTTGTCTGGCTCAATAGCTGACTTCATTGTTTTCAGGAGATACTGTTTACTGAAGGATGTCAGACCACTTAAGGATAGTGCAGGGTGCAGACCTGACTCCCAAATAAGGGAGGGGGGAAATGCTATAGTAGAAAGTTTGGTTGGTATGGATTATTAACATAAACCTGTACAAAATGAAGCTGTTTGTTTGACCAACATTGACTACAGGGATCCAGAGGTATCTGTGTGGGTGTAGCTGCTGCTTGGGATCCAGCCCCCTGTTGCTTCTCTTGAAATTAGGTCTCCTTGAGCTCTGTACAGACCATTCTGTTGGGTTTGATAATTGGGTCTCTCACACACAGCCCTGGTCTCCCAAAAAGCAGAACATGATGCAGGACGTGTTGACAAGCAGCTGAGAGGCTGGGATGTTGTGTTGGGTATGATGCTGTATTGTCAGGCTGTCCTTGAGAGCGTGGATATATTGATGCTGACAATGCTCTGTGACTTTAGCAAGAACAGTGATGGAGCAAGTTCAGTATTACATAATTGGTGTGAAAAGAATTTATTTGGTTTTATGTCCTTGTAAAGGTAAACTTCAACATCATGTCAGCATGGTGTCTGCTTTGTAATTGTAATTAATTACCTACTGATTCATCACAGGTTATTCAGCAGGCCTTGCATCGTCCTCCTAGCTCAGCTGCTCAGTACCTCCAGCAGATGTATGCAGCCCAACAGCAGCATCTAATGCTGCAGACTGCTGCTCTGCAGCAGCAGCACTTAAGCAGTACCCAATTTCAGAGTCTGGCAACTGTTCCACAGGTGAGAGTGAAGATTGGTGACAAAGAACGGTGTATTATCTAGAGCAGGGCTACAGTAATTGTCAAACGTAATAACAGCTTAAGTGCCTGAGCTTAATGCCTCACCATAATTCACTGTTGTATTTTAATGACATTGTTATTTTAAATTGTATCTGCCTCCAAAGTGTTTGGAGGATTTTGTCCAGTGGTATAGATGCTCCAGTAGGCAACCATTCCATGCCTTATTGCATGCAATGTAATGCATCATGTAAATCATCAAGCAGCAATAAAATATAGGCTAAAAATAGGCTACTTCAATCTTCATCCCATGGTTTTCTCTAAACATAGATGGGGAAAGCAATGAGTAGCACTATATCTTAGTGAAATCAAATAAAAATAATGAACACTTAGTGTCTTTTGCCTCACATCTGGCTGCATTATAAGTAATTGCAAAATTTTAACTCTGAGTGTGAAAATGTAGGAGGTAAATGACATTTCATTTCTGAAACACAGATTTTAACATTAGTGAGCACTGGAGGAGACCCATTCTGAACTCAAGCAGTGGAAAGATTTCCTTTGACCTCAGTTGACCTTAGATTGAGAGTATAATCTTGCAGAGAGGTGATTGTTAATGATTTTACACATGGAAATGCTAAAATGGAGTTGAAGACCTCAGGGAAATGGCTGCTTTGTGTCAGAACTGGACTGGCTGTTTTTGGCTTCTGGCTTTTCCTTCTAAACCTTTTCATTAGGCTGTGGTAATATACTGATTTGTCTTTTTCGTTGTGATGGATTTGTGTGTGGGTATACAGTTACTGAGACAGAGCAAAGGGAAACAGGTTGGGGACAGCTGAGAAGTTTTGGTATCAATCTGTTTATACAGAAACCCAAATCGCTCTCCCTGTATCATCAGAAGGGCTGGAATAGCCTGCTGTAGTAGACTCTAGATATGCATACATAAATTACCATTTTAGAACATGAGGGTGTTCTTTACAGCATTTGTAAGGCTTGTTTATTTTTTGAGGATTCTAATTATAGTAAAAATATTATGTGAGTCTCAACAGTGACAGTTTTTAATGATGTCACATTTTTAAATTCTGAGCACCATAGGTAGTGAGCTGACCAGTAAACTCCATCATTAACAGCTCGATAGACTTTACCTCTGATAGTTTTGGGGTTTTGTTCAAGTCTTGATCTGAAAGAATCTTCGTGCCTGAAATTGGGTAGGAATTCAAGGAATTTAGCACCTTGCAGATAGGGTTCCATAGAGAAGAGTGCGCTTTGCTGAAAAGTATTTCCACTGAGTATTTTTACTGTTAACTCAGAGAAAAGGTAAAGGTAGAGAGGGATGTTTCTCATCGTTTATGCAATAATATGAACATCACTTAAACACTTTCTGATTTCAATATTTGACACCTATTCTTGCTATTTAGGCAAGCCTGTCAGGTGGGAGGCAATGTACTTCCCCCCCTGGGAGTGTCACTCAGCAGTCAAGCATGTCGCAGACCTCGGTACGTAACTGAACAAAGCCCTCCACCCATTCCCAACCCCGCTTGGTTATTACATGGCTACTGGGAAAACCAGAAAATACTTCAGTATTGAAATCTGTGTGGTTAAAATTGGTATTACAGGCACAGTAGACAGAAGCATGACGACTCTGTAGTAAGTGTTGGGTACTGTGTGCTGTTGTTGCTGGCCGTTGTTGGCTTCCCCAGTCCCAGAGCCCTCTTGCTCCTCTAAGGGGCAGCTGTTCACTCCACAGGCACCAGGGACTGTTCAGACTCCTGCAGTCACTCCCTGAGCTCTCATACTCTTAGTTAATTTCTCACTGGATTTAGTTGCTTTATTGGGGGCACTACAGTAGGTTAAAATCGTAATTGTGTATCAGTGATTAAAGAGCACTGAACCAAAAGAATCAAAGTCAATACTCACATATATTTATGAAACTGATTAAATGATTATAACATTCATTCTTTTATTGATTATCATCTTTTATCATGCATCCTTTTTGCACTTCCCATGCTCTAGGCATGTGCTCAGGTTTCACTTGTGAGCAGCTCTGTGTTCAGTTCATGCTGTATTTCTTTAAGTGGCATCTTCAGACATATAATTTGCACAGTCTTTACAGTTCTACAGTTGTCTGGTGTAGGATTTGTTAGTCCTACAGACATCCTGCTTATTAATCACACCCTCGAGCTGTTCATGACTGCAGTGCATAGCTTCAGTGATTTAACTGTATGGTTTTTTGAGCTCTCATAGCTTGGCTTGGCTTACAGTTGTTAGAAGTAAAATCATTCATTCATTAAATTTAGGAGGGAAAGTCTTTAAAGATGTCTGATGTTAAACTAACAGAATAATTGGGCTGGGGTTTTTCAAGGAAATCTTTTAAGTAAGTGATGAAAAAGAGCTGGGCACTTAACTCTGTTAGACTGGTTAGAAAACAAAGAAAAAAAGAAAACCAAAACCACAACAGCTTTTTTTTTTTTCTGAAAGATGTGACAGATAAATTATTGAGGAGCATTTAATATGAAATTGGAGACTGTTTTAGTCTTCAGTCATTTTTCAATGTGCATATGTACAATGAGGTTTTAAAGTCTGAATGTGGTGGCACAAAGGAGTATCCTGACCAGGTTGCATAACAAGCATAACAGAAGAAAACAGTCCAGGCAGATAATATAAACATTTAAAAATCCTTCAATATTAAAATTCAGGTGTTTTTCTTAAAATATTGTGGGCTCATGCTACATATTCTGTAAATGTGTATTTCTGTGAGGTATATTTTTCAGACTTCGTAATATCATTGCTTATACCTGTAATTGCTTATTATTTACTGCAAAGTGGTTGCTTGCAGTTCACAAATCAAAATGTACAGTCTTGCCAGAATTCAATTTTGTGATGATGGGCTCAATGTATTTTTGATACCTTTACAGTTCAGAGATTTCAACTGCCCCTGCCATTTTTGTCAAAGACCTTCTGGCTTTAGACTGTAGGATGCCTGAATTTCCATGACAGAAGCAATATTTTTGTTTCCTTAGATTAACCTCTCCACCTCTCCTACACCTGCACAGATAATAAGCCGCTCTCAGACCTCCAACAACACCAGCAGCAGCATCACCCAGCAGACGATGTTGCTGGGCAGCACCTCTCCCACCCTGAGTGCAAGCCAGGCTCAAATGTATCTACGAGCTCAAATGGTAAGTTTTGATTACAGTCCTTAAGATTGGCTCCAGTCCATCCCTGTCATCTCCACAGCTCTGCTTGTTAAATAATGTTTTGACAGATTGGAAGCTCTGAGTTCTCTTTCTTTGTTATATGAGATATTGGGCTGCTCTCTTGTCTTTGTTTCACTCATTTGTAATATTAGATGGAAAGTCCTCTTGAACACTTGTATAAATGATCTTAGGGGTGTTTATAAATGTCAAAGATTTTTCTCAACATGTAGAACAGATATTTCACATTATTATATTTGTTTTACGTTATTATCTTTTAGTTTTATTTACTTAAACTACCATGATAAATTGTTCTTTGAGTAAGTTAATCTAACAGTAAAAAAGTGAATCTTAGAATCTGCACATCAGTACATGTAAGTTGTGTATCTCCTTAAGATGCTGCATTTCTTTTACAGATTTTCCAAAATTCCAGTCTGTTGACATATAGTGTTTTTCTTGCTTGACAGCTTATTTTCACTCCTGCAACCACTGTGGCTGCTGTCCAGTCTGACATTCCTGTTGTCTCATCATCCTCCTCATCCTCCTGTCAGTCTGCAGCTACTCAGGTGAGCTTGTATAAACTTACTAAAGGTCTGTCCAGTAGAGTGGGCCAGAACTTAAAAGGAAGGAAATGTTGTGCACTTACAAAAACTACTCACCTCAGACACAGAACAGATGAGCTGCTGGGGTGCTCCTGCCAAACTCCAGCTGTTCTCTCCCATCTCAGTGGAGGTCACCTTGTCTGAAGGTGTGCTGAAGGTTGAGTTGTGCTCACAGAGGTAGGATTGCAGTAAATGCCTCCTGCGTGGCAATGAGGAAACAGCTACTCTTGTCTTCTGAACGGGATGTAAATGTGTCCTGTGGTGACACACTGAGCAGTGAGAAGTGAAATGTTCATTGCATGAGTGCTAAATGTTGAGCGAGGCAGGGATCATGTTGTCAAAGCAGTGGATGGTGATAATAATTAGTCCTCTTTGTTATGTAAATTAATGCTACAAGTCATTATCCTTGAAAATAAAATTCTAGCTCAGCCCGTAAGATTGGAGATCTGGGATCATTACATACAGAATCTGGCTGTGATGTAACAGACTTCAATGAGAATAGTCCCTGTTTTACTTTCAGAAGGCAAACCTGTTGTTTCCTGTAACATTGAAGGTGTCATGGAAAGGTAGATTAATATCACTGTAGAAACAAAGGTCTCCGTTTTGTTGATGCTTGGAAAACACAGAGCAGATTCTGATCCCACTGACTACTCAAGGTCTGGTTTATGTTGATGTCTGGAAGCCCACAGACCACTGCACTTCTGTGGTGTCTGTATGAAAATAAAATTGCTTTTGCTTAAGATGTTTTGTGTCATTCACTTTGAAGGCACAGTAAAAGAGAAAAATGAAGATTTTAATTCAAATTAATGAACAGTTTCCATTTCTTTTAGAAGTTCAATAAGGAACAAAATACTTTTCTGTGTTTTCTTTATCACTGAAGTGATAAAGATCCCTATCCTCTAAATTTTATGGTTTAAAAGATACTTTGATATGCAGATTTTTTGATTCTTTTGATCACATAAGATGTGAAGCATTACATAATGTCAATTTTTTTTGCTATTTTTGCCTGATGTTTGTCATAGATGTTTATACGTTTGGGGTTTTTTCATGCTTTGCTCATTTCCCAGGTTCAGAACTTGACGTTGCGCAGTCAGAAGCTGGGTGTGTTGTCAAGTTCCCAGAATGGCCCACCAAAGAGCAGCAGTCAAACTCAGTCCTTGTCCCTGTGCCCAAATAAACCTGTTACCAGTTCCAAGGGCAGCCAACCAGATCCCTCAGAAAGCAATAGGAAAGGCGAGAGCCCCACTCCAGAGTGTCGGAGCACGCCGGTCACGCGGACATCCAGCATACACCACTTAGTAACACCAGGTGGGATGAAAATGGAGCTACAGGAAAGTTATTTTGATTAAAGTTAATTTGTCTGTTACAGTTCTGTCAGAGTTCAGTGCTCTCTGACTGGGTTCTTTTAGATATTCCACATGAATAGCATTTAAATTTTAATAGTAAGTTTACTTACTCGTTGATACTGGACATTGCACACGATGTTGGTTGAGTAGAGTGATGCAGGAATGTTCTTAAATCACAGTACAAGCACAATATAGCAATTGCAATACGCAGTTGCATCACAGTACAAAGATGATTCTCATTCATGGTCTCTCTGTAGGGTTGTTGTCAGGACACGTCATCCCCAGTCTCTGGGAAGCAATATGTGGGCTGAAACCACCTCAAGGCTCTTGCTCTCATCAAAATCTATTTTGTTGGTGTTTTGGTTTTTTTCCTGTCTTGAGTGTGTCATCAGAATGTTCTTATATCAAGTGCCTTTATAAATCCATAGGTAATAATGCTCTAAGAATTTTGGTATTTCGTATTAAGAGAGAAGTGAAAATAACCTGCTCACAGTTAGATAAGCACTTCCATTGCATTCAGCTTATTTTTATCGTAGCTTCCTTATTTTGAAAGAGTGAGGGTAGTTTAGACAATTGGTCTGAATTCTGTAGAGTTTAGCTTGGCTAATGACAGCTTTTAGAGAAAGAGTGGGACTTGAGGAAGACATTCTGGAGGTAACTCAGCCCTAGTGCTCTCAGAACTCGGTAAGGAAAAAATCCATCCTAAGTAGCAGAATAAATCATAAAAAACCTGCATAAATGAGTTTTGTCTCAGGTGGACAGGACAAAGCAAGAAGAGGTTTGCATGTGCAGGACAACGTGTGTGTGCTGTAAGCAATTGCTAGTGAGTCTGGTTCACTTAAAGGTGATGTGGTATCTCTGGAAGCTGCACTATTTTTAGGTTTGTACCTCTCAGTTTGTGTGTTCAAGTTCAGACAAATACTTCCAAAGGTTTAAATTTATGCTGAATTCTTGGAATTTTAGATAATACTATTTTTAGAGACTAAGTAAACTTTAACTTAGCAGTTATCAACAAATCCTGTTGATTGTGACATACTTATCATTTCTATTCCAGTATGATTCAAAGCAAAGGTTAAATTCACTTAGTCGCATGAAATTCTTAAATAAGCAAAGGCTGGATCAACAGTGATCTTAGAACTAGCACCAAAAAGATACATTTTTATGTACTTTTTTCTAGAAAGTACATATATGTAAAAAGCATGACTATGTTTCTTTATTCATTGCTGCATTTTGCTTTGGAAATGGATTATATTCCCCTCATAAATTGTTTTTGTGTACTGTATGCTGTCAAAGAAGATATTTCTAGACACGTTTCTTAAGTGCTAGAAAAATTGTGCTGATCTTTAAAGTTAAAACCTTTTCAAGTATTTTATAATGTTTTCAGGACTAAGAAATACTAATTGTCAATTTTTTTTCCCCTCTCACAGCTTCATATTCTCCACTGCAACCTCATTCTCTGGTAAAGCATCAGCAGATCCCACTTCATTCACCACCTCCAAAGATTTCCCATCATCAGCTGATACTGCAGCAGCAGCAGCAGCAAGTCCAGNGGCGGTGGAGCCGCCCGGCCTCGTGTCCCCGGCACCGCAGCTCGTCCCCTCCGCGCCGCACCAGCATTACCCCGCCCTGCAGTCCGCTCCCATCCCTCTGGCCGCCCCGCCGCAGCTCTCGGCCTCGTCCACACAGATTCAACAGCTGCCCTTGCAGTCGGTGCAGCCTTTACAAGTGCAGCCTGAAATTCTGTCCCAAGGCCAGGTTTTGGTTCAGAACACTTTGGTTTCTGAGGAAGAGCTTCCTGCTGCGGAAGCTTTGGTCCAGCTGCCATTTCAAACTCTTCCACCGCCACAGACCGTCGCAGTAAATCTTCAGGTGCAGCCATCGGTTCCCATTGAAACTCCAGTGGTAAGTGGTAGCGTTGCATCCTTTATCCTGGGCCTCTCCAGAGCTGTGGTTCTGGCCCATTGACTTCAGAGGGAGCTATACCAGGTGCTGGACAGAGGACAGAAAGAAAGTTATTGCTTACAGAAATTAGTTTTAAGAAAACAATAGATATTTTTCCTCTGATTTATTTTTTGTTGGCTTTTTGTAACGGATATTCGAGAATATCAGCCAGATATCATGAAAGTCCAAATTTAGAACTTACAATCTCCTCTCTTAATGAAATTGCATTATGTTTGAAGTTTAAAAAGTAGGTAAATATATGTTAACACTTATGTTAAAATGAATTTTTATAAATGTACCGTATGGACTGTAAGCTTTTACTTCTTTATCTTGGTACAAATATAGGCATTCCAAATTTTGAGTAGGAGAATCATCACTATACCAGATGTGAAGGTGTATAGCAGATAACAGAGTTCTGGATTATTAATTTTGTACTAACATTGTAAACATCCTCTTCATAGAAGGAAAGTTTTTGATGCTGTTTTGGTAATCCCCATCACTGCCATTTAATTTGGTTTAGTGTTAGTCTCAGACATCTGTAGTTTGTAACTGAATGTTTTGACTTCAGTCACTGAACTAAAATCCTGTACAGGGAAATAAAATTATATGCAGATAATGCATGTAAGATGGCATTGTTGGGCTTTAGTGGGAGCTAAATGGGATTACCTTGAGCAAAAGGATCAACAGGTGTAGGCTTTTTGGGGGCTATCAACAGGTTAAGGCAAGAGGTGTGCTGTTCATTTTTAATTTGTATTAAGAGGTAATAATTTCAACTACGATATTTCAAGCAGAAATTGGGTAAAAGAGTAGAAGCCAGGTTTGCTTTTGACAAGGTGTTTTACATTTTAATCTGCTCAACTGACTGTCAGTAATTCATGTAAATTTATTTTAATAGTTTTGAGGAAAATACCTTCAAGTCTCTTATAAACACTAATGATTAATAGTCTTGGTGTACTCTTCTAAAATACTCAGTTTGATTATACTGCTTTATAAGATAGAGAACAATTTGCAGACTTGTCATTAAATTCACATTTTGTAGATGTGTTTAAGTAGCATCAAATATGCGTGTAAATAAAAATACAGTAAACTGTACAGATAAGATATCAAAAAAGTCAAGTTCTCCAGTCTGTTTGATAGAACTGTGCCTCTTTATATTTTGCTATTTGTAACAAAATACTTTAATTTTGCTCTCACAGACGTTGTGATGTCCCCAGAGTTCAATGTTTGGTATGCAGTTTGGAAACTAGTATTTTATTAGATTAGCGTATTTGAACTGGTGATTTATTTTAAAAACTGTATTTATGCGACTCTTTTAAGGTATTAGGATAGAATGGAAATCTCTCTAAAGCAATAGTTTGTTGGATGCAGATTTACCAAGTGGAGAATGTGTGTGAAGAAGAGATGCCCGAGGACTCAGATTGTGTCCACATGGCAAGAACACCTACCCCACCCACCTTGTCTCCACCAGCCATAACCTTGGGGAACGGAGAGGCTCTTAATTCAGAAGATCCTTTGTCAGGTGAGGACAAATGTCAGAGTAAGGTAGCTTTTGACTTAGAGATTTGTGATTTGTGTAAGTAATTAATGACCAACTATGCTTACAGTTAGTAGACATTGAGTAAAGGAAAATGTTTGCATGAGGAGTGTGTGTTTGTGGGATAGTCTGTCAAGAGAAACAATCTTGTTTTCAAGGTAAAATCTAAAAATTGTAGGGAAGAGCCCAAGTTAGAGGTTGATGGGTGCAGAGTTGGGTCTGCTTGTTACCTCTTACTTCTAGAATTCTGAGCCAATGGTTGGACATCAGTGATTAAAACATAACAAACTTGTTATTTTTTTCAGAACATGGGGGACTGCCTTCAGTGACATCATCAGTCAGTGCCTCAGTAATTAAATCTCCATCTGATCCGTCACATGCCTCTATTCCACCACCACCTCTTTTGCTTCCAGCAGCAACGACAAGGAGCAACAGCACATCAATGCCCAACAGCATTCCTAGCCTAGAAAATAAACCTCCACAGGCTATTGTTAAACCCCAGATCCTGACCCATGTCATCGAAGGCTTTGTGATTCAGGAGGGGTTGGAGCCATTCCCTGTAAGTGTAAAAGTTGCTAAGAATTTTTTGCTACTGATCTGTGAAACAAACTGTTTGTAAAGATGATTATTTGAGAGTAGTAGAGATTTAGATCTTGAATTATTTTTCAGGTGTTGGTTTTGGCCCTTTCTGCTGATTGATGAATTGAGTAGTAGGCGATATCTGGAGATAACTACGGACAGTGATTTTAGGCTGTCATCTGGAATAATGTTTTTACATTTGTCTGTCCTAGATCCCTCAATTTTAGTGATACCTTAATTTAAACCTCAGAGCTGAGTCTGTGTTCTGAGTCTGCAGTTCAAAAATGTTATAATTTGTTGTTTAAAGCACTGGAAAGCTCTTTACTGGCCTAGGTATGATTAGTGCTGTGTGTGGTAAAGAATTACTGTTGAAAATTTTAAATCCACATTTGGACAATTTAAAACACACGTTAGTAACTAATGTGTCTCATTTTCCCATTCCTTAATTTCCATAGATACAATGTGTATCTTCCTTTGTTAAATGTAATTGCAAAGTCTGCAGAGCAGGAGTGAGTCTTTATTTGTTAGAGGAATGATATTTGGAGCTTTGGCACTACATAATGATTCATTGACAGGGAGCAGGGAGTAGAAACATATCATCCCCTCAGTTACAGCTGCTGAGTTGCAAATGCTGTTTTCAGTTATTCACTGTTGCTTTGCTTTTATTGCAATAGGTCAGTCGTTCGTCTTTGCTGGTAGAACAGCCTGCAGAGAAGAGGTTGCTGGTGGAGGGTCAGATCATGAGTGTTGTGTGTGTTGAGTCAGACTTGCAGAACACAAAACACGCAGACAACTCATCAGACACAGAGATAGAGGATATGATTGCAGAAGGTTTGTAGTTTTTGTTTAAATATCCGTTTTTCCCCTTCAGTTCTGTGTGTAGTACAGAATCCCATCCTGTGTGTGCTTCTAGAATCTTTCTCCAGTATTTACACTGTCTTTAACAGAAACTATTTTCAAATGGTTTTTTGCTAGCTACACACCACAACAGCAGTTGGACACAAATCTCAAGCACTATGCACTCGTCCTGCTTAGAACACAGTAGTCTCCAGCACAACTCATGAGCTAAACTGGTGACTGTGCTTAGTAAATTGCTATTAAATGAACTTTCTTGATCAAAAGTACTGCTTTTTTTTTAGTATCTTATTTCAAACAAAACAAACTCTTTTCCCTCTGCTGTATCTTCCAGAATATTTGAATCTCTGTTGTTTTGCCCTTCATTTGTTACACTGGTTGTTAATTCAGTTTTCTTTTCATTAGGAACACTATACTGTTTCTCAGATTTCAAACAGCTTGTCTGTTTTATGGAATTCCTCAAATGTTCATGGTTTTGGTTTATTTATTGTTCCTGACAGCTGAAGTTAACTTTATGTACAAAATTTGTAACTACTCATGAGATGAGCTGGTAGGAAACATCCAACGTCAAGGTACATCCATATATGCAAAAGTTGAGCAAAGATTTTCTTATAGTAAACCAGGGTGTGATTGTGTTTGTTCAGTATTTCCAGCTCTTTGCTGCACTAGTGCTTTTTGTGGAGCAGGAGAAGAGCCACCTCATCTCACCAATAACCGGAATCATTACAAGAGAGCTTGACTTTAGACAGTGGAAGGCCTGGTTCTCTTAATGAACTCTTTATAAAGCAATTAATGATGACTGTAACCCTCTTCTAATTGTTTGCAAAGTTTGAGGGCATCCCTGCTCATGGATGGCTTGAAATACAGCAAAAAAATTGATAAGCTCATTGAATAACTTAATTGAAGGTTCAGTAAGGTTCAGTTTGCTCAAGATCTTTTCCGTCGAGAATGAAACCTACAACTTGCTTAGCTTTGCATAATTGCCTGTTAATCAAAGTATTTAATTAAAATGCATTAGGTATTTGAAAATCTTTTGCCTGCCTGCTTGAGGTGAGAAAAGTGAACATTATTTTTTTGTCATTGAAACTGACTTCTTTATGCTTCACTCCTTTCTTTAGAGGGACTGGATGAAATTGAAAGTGAACTTCTGAAGTGTGAATTTTGTGGAAAAATGGGATATCCCAATAAGTTTCTACGGTCAAAAAGATTTTGCTCTACATCCTGTGCCAAGAGGTAACTCTGTCTAGTTATTGCTTATCATTAGCTGCTTAATGGATTAACCTCTCTTGGTTAAGAGAGGAAGAATTGGCAGTCAACATCTGAATGTAAAAGCTTCCATTATTACAGCTGGAGAATTCATGTTTAATCCCAGATGTTTCAGAAATGGGGGATAGTTTCCCATTTCTAGTCACTGCTTAGCTCTTCTTTTTGCATCGCTGTGCCTGGAGATGACCTTTCTCTTACATCTGCTGCATTCCCTTTTTAAGCAGTGGGAACATATATTTTTGTTTTGTTAGTTGTTGGGACACCACCAATGACCTTAACTTAAAACGGGGTTTGATCCCTTAATCTTAACATGGTATTTTTGCCTCCATCCTCCTTTGACTGGGTATCAGCCAGGTAGAGAAAATGGAACCAACAGGTACAGTGAAACTTTAGGTTTTTAGTGGCTATTTCAGAGAAGCAGGACTGTACCATGTGATAAAAAGCAAAGGTATTTCTGTAATGGAAAAGTTTTAAGAATGCGAAGGACAGACTTCTTCCAGGGATGATCTAGGTGTGCTTGAATCCTGCATCAGGATGAGGTGCTTGAGTAGAGGGCCTTTGAGATACCTTTCTCTTGTATTGCTGTGACAGCTGTTGTTTTAATTAAGCAGCATTTCTACAACACTGCTTTTATGGTTACTTGATTGACTTCAGTCCAAAAAACCATTAGTGCATTATTGAATATATCTTACTTCTTTAGGCACAGCCTTAGTTGCACTAAGAAATTTGGGCTGTTTACATCAGACAAGACCAGTCGTTGGAATCGGAAGTCAGATAGCCAAAGTCTTGGGCGACGCGGGCGTCGGCCGAGCGGCCCTGAGGGGGCGTCACGAGAGCATTTTCTTAGACAGGTCTGTGGAATATTTGCTTAAAACTATGGCATTGTTTTGGGAATTGCAAATAAAGTCTAATACTGTAGTGTATTTGTACTGCGTTTTCCAGCTTCCAATTACTTATCCATCTGCAGAAGAAGATCTGGCTGCTCATGAAGACGCCGTTCCGATGGCCATGACCACCCGCCTGCGGAGGCAGAGTGAGAGGGAGAGGGAGCGGGAGCTTAGGGAGCTGAGGATCCGGAAGGTGCCAGAGAGCATCGACCTGTTACCAGTGGTGCAAACTGACCCCTCAGTGTGGACTGTGGATGAAGTCTGGGCCTTTATCCATTCTTTGCCTGGTATGTTATGTGCAATAACTGGTTCTGTTGTTCTTTAACAGTGAAGTTCCTTGCTCCATAGCATCACTGTGATGAAGAGGCAGTGTGGTAACAGCACTAGTGTACTCCTTAGTTGGTCGTAGAGACTGGAATGTGATTTGTTTCCTCTTGCTTGTTCCTTCAGCATAAATCCCATGTTGATAGAACTAGTCCCGCTTCTGCTGTTGCATCCCAGCTGATGGAGATTAGAGCTGTTCCTTCCTTCAGTCTGGCTTTTCTCAAGAGGCCAGTAGAGAGGTCAGACACACTTCCTCCTTGTTACACTTCTCTCTTCTCTTCCCTCCTCACTTGCTGCTTATTCAATAGGGAAAGCAAGAGCAGTGTCATTTCCCTTGATACAACTGAGAAGTTTGAAAGACCTGTCCTCATACAAGTCATTAAAAAAGAATAAGCAAATTGCTTCTATAAAGTTAAACTTTGTTTTGCACAGCTTTGCTCAGAGAACTCCTGCCTGTAGGTTCTGCATACTAGTAGGCAAAGTTTGTCCTCAGAAAAACTAATCTGAGTTCTCCTTATTTACAAACCTTTTCTTTTAGCTCAGTATTCACAGTTACATTTATGTCATCTTTGGGTTATTTGACATTTATTTGTCATTTCCTAACTATCATAAGCTTCAAAGCTTCACTCCCTACGTTTTCCCAAGGATGGCTTTCTGTCTGATCGGGTGCTGTAATCCCTCCAGGTAACAAGCAGGTCTCCACAGAGGAAGACATGCCAGAATTTTTTTGCTTGCCTGTTAAAACATGGATTAACTTTGTTCCTGATTTTCTACTTTTTCTGGAGTGCTAAACCACTTTTCTGTGTGTCCCATTAGGCTAATAACCTGTAAGGAATACATCTGCCTTGCTAAGTCATATGCATGAGTTATGACAGATAATCTTTCATAGATGAGACAAAGAATTGAGTAAGAATTGTCTTAAATCAGCAGAAGTCATCCTTGAAGTGTCTTTCTCCTGATAGTTTGTTGCAGTTGTGTTACATTATCTGCTTCAGGGAACCTGCAGGAATGTCTGTAAAAACAAGCAAAGCTCCTTAGGTTTAAGGCATGGTCATTTATGTTTCTGTGTTACTGGAATATAGTTATATCAGTCTTGTTTTCAGTTACTATTTTAATGGATTTGAGGCTCTGGTTAATGCAATAATGGATCCCAGCTCTGAATAAATGGCAGCTCCTGTCCTAGAGTAATTTAAGTGCCACATAAGCACAATTCACTTGCAAGTATGAAACGAAAAATGTTATTCTTAAAATGTAGTTTGTGTTTTGAAACCATTACTTTTAGAATATTTCACCAGCAGCTGGAATTGTGGTGGTTTTGTATTCTATAAACAAGAAAATATTTGATTTTAAACAAACTTTACACTTCTCTATTTAAGGAAAATTTATGATAATGATTCATTCCCATGTATATGAAGGTCTAGTTTCTCTAATACTTTTAAAGAAAGTTCATTAGACAATATTATATTCACAACTGGCCATAATTATTATTGTTACATAGCTACATTCATGTTTATTGGCAGTTTTGGGGTTTATTCCCTTCAATGTATTCTCAAGTCACTCTCTTGAAAACTTTTTTCATATGCAGTCAGAGTTGAATACTTCAAAAAATAATAGAATTGATTTTCATTATGGTATTTTATATTGTGTATCTACTTGGTGCAGTCCATGCAGACCATCTGCCATGTAGGCGTTGGTGATTTGTCACCTTTCCATAAACATCAGGGACGTCTGTTTTGGGTTACAGCTTTCTGCATCATCTGTAGCTGAGATCTAACTGTGGAGTTGTGTGTCTTTGAGCTTTTCCTGAGTTCCTCTGGAGCCTTTTGGAGAAATGAAGATTGTAGGACACTTCTGCTGTTACCTCTTTCTTCTGGGGCAGGAGACAGCAAGTTTAAACCAAGCACAATTTTCTCCCTGTCTTTCTTTACTTGCAAGATAAATCGCCCTTCACTCACTTCCCATCTTTTTTCTTATATTGGCCAAGTTATTGCACAACAAGCAATTGCAAAAGTGCTTAAGAGTACCCAGATGTGCTTGGATGAGGGAACTGAAACACATTCAGCTTGCATCCTCTGTTTTTCCAAAATGACTGATAAAAAGTATTTTAGAAGTTGCGTGTCAATTCTTTGTGTCCTGTGTAAAGAACAAAGCCTGCAACAACATCCAGTTATTTGTTTGAATAGAACCAGTTTTGTTCTGAAATGTCAGACCTTTTCTTGATCTCTCAGATACTTTGTCAGTGCTGTGGTCAGACAACCACAATGTTCAGGTCTCAAGTCAGACATGCCATGATACCTGTCACAGGAATATTCAGTATTTGACTTACAGATGTTTTAGCTGTTGTTAGCACTTCAACAAGAAAACCTTTATGATGATTTTGGAGATAACTGTTGCATGAGGTTTGTTTAACAAATCATTAAGAAAGTCATGCTTTATTCTTTGTGTAAAGCCAACCTTTCCCAACCTTGAGTGTTACAACCTTTACACAGTAATAATTCAAATGAATTTAGGTTTGGATGTCGATACTCCCTTCTGTGTTTCCTTTCCATTTGTCTTGTACACATTTGTAAATCCATCAGGAACTTAGACTATCTGTTCTATATAGAATTTAAATCTGAACACACAAGAGGACATGAAATTAGTTGCTCTCATCTAGGTAGAAAATGAGTTCTTCAGAGTAATCTTATATCTCTCTAATAGTATATGTTTAAAATGGAAAAACATAAAAATGCCAAAAAAATAGGCTTAATTGAGGAATAGTTGAAAGCTGAAATGGAAGGTGGAGCACAAATTAAAGTGTGTCTGAAAGGCTCTGAGACAGATGAAGAAACCACTGGATTGAGAACACAAATGTATTTTTAAAAAAACATGGCTAAGGGGAAAGAAGCTTCAAATAAACAGCTGACAATGAGTGCTCTCTTCACATTGTTAGAAGACATTTGTCCATCTAACAGAGCTACCACAGACCCAGACATAACTGGCTCTTTCTGCTTAACAGATGTCCAGAACATCTTTGGAGAAACCCTTGTTTCCACAGTGTTCCTCAGTGGAAAAGGGCCCTCAATTTCTTGGGACAGTCCAACTCATGAAGAGTCTTTTGTCTTATGTTGCAAGCCTCAGTAACCCGGGACCATGATTTTGTGTTCAGAAAAAGAGTTTAGCATGAAAAAAGGTCCAACTAGTTGTATTTGTGAAGTGAGTTACTGCCCTGTATAGATAAATGTCTTCATGAGATAAATCAAAACTTTGTTTCCTTAACCCAGTGGTGTAACGCAAATGGAATTAACACCTTTTGGAAATTGTAGCCGTGTGGATGTTCTCATGAAGTTGCACATAGGAGTAGGATATAGTATCTTCTATAGCAATAGATAATAGTATCTTTATTGCTGGAAAGAACCTGCTTGAGTTACGTTCTTGACTGAGGTGTCAGTGCTGTTTTCCCAGTCTCTTCCAGTTGTGGGAGGTTGTTCCTCATAATGAAATTTCAGTTCTCAATTGAAATTACCTGTGAGTTGCATTGTAATGAGAGGTTGTAGTAAAAGTTACTTTCAGATTATCTCAGAAGTCACCATCATAATACTGGACTCTTGTGTCTACTTTAGATTCTACAAGTTAAAGGGATGAGTACTGGAAAGGTGTAGCTGAAAGGCTCTAGCATGGACAGAATCATTGCATGTAAGAATGCACATTGCTAACCAAATAATTCTATTTTTTGTTGCCTTTTAGGCTGTCAAGATATTGCAGATGAATTTAGAGCACAAGAAATTGATGGACAAGCTCTCCTTTTGTTGAAGGAGGATCACCTAATGAGTGCAATGAATATTAAGCTTGGACCTGCATTGAAAATCTGTGCACGTATCAATTCCTTGAAAGAATCCTAGGAGGTGAACATGAAGGTTTAAACAACAGTTTCTCAGTGACAGAACTGACAGTAATATGCCAACATCTTCACTGTGGCATGAGTGTTACTGTGATGTTTTGTTAAATTGATGGGGTTTTCCCCACATAAAGACTTCAAAATGTTCCTTTGATTATACCAGGTAGTCCTCTGTAGTTTCCATCAAGTAATAGGTTCATGGTAAAGCCTGAGTGATACTTTGAGTTGAAGTTTTTCATGGAAACACATGAAGTGAAATACGCTGTGATAGGTTAAATATTCCCCAACATGTGTTTCATCTTATGAGTTTAACACCACAGCCCCACCCTGATCTAAATATCTTTTAAATTGTGTTGCTGTATTCTGAAAGATTTTTCCCACATACAGCAGTGTTTGGACTGAACTGACAGAAGTGTCCACAGGCCCTGTGGAAGCACTAGTACCAGTAAAATGCTATGCATTTAGTTGTGCTCTCTGAGTTTCTTTTAGTCTCGAGCTAATTGTTTGTAAGGGGTAGGTTGGCAGCTGGCTTACCCTCATCTCTGCCACTATAGTATTTTCTTGAAGTCTGTAAAATACTATAAACCATGTAGATGTCTCATCAAAATCCTCATGATTAGGCTACTGACACTCCTGCCCAAGGTAACTGAAGCACATGTTACTTTACTCTTTGAATGCTGCTATGCACTAAGGGGGCATTAAGTGTTAGGTTTGTAGTTTCCCATGCTGCTAGTTAAACTAGACCAGCAGTTCTCAAATGGGGGTTCAGAGTGGACCCTGAGAAGGTGTGTGAGCACTCAGGGCTCAGGTTCCCAAATGCCTGGGTGTGAGGGGCTGAACTCTGCAGCCAGGACCAGCTTGTGTTGAGACAAGTTAGTGTAGAGACTGGAGGTAGAGAAGGGATAGCATAGCTCAGATGCTCTTTTTCTTGATACCTCTTCTGACGTGTCTTTCCCTGTAGTGCATTCCCATTGCCCCCACTGGAAGCTTCCAAGCACCTTTATTTGTCCCCTGGCCAGTGTGAGCTGGGCTTGCAGTATCTGAGAAAGGAGCACAAGGTGTTGCTCCATGAGGCCCCTTCAGAGCTTGATGTAGAAGCAGCTGCTGCTGCCATGAGGGAACCCAGAGCTGCAAGTCAGCAGGAGGAATTCCAGCACTTGGAAACTCTGGGAGAAATCTCCGGAGGCCCTGCTTTGTCCCTCTGGCAGGAGAGTTTGTCTTGGATGCTGCAGAGTCAGGCAGTGGGATTTTAGTGTCTCCCATCATCTTCCCTCTCACACTCTTTGTGGAGAGAGTTTCCCCAGTTAGTGATGCGCTCTGGAGCTGCCTGGGCTCTGAGGCAGCAGCACCTTCTCAGCCTTTGCTTCTCCATCACCTGTGCACGGGTGTTCCTGGATACATTCGGTACCTTCTGTGCCCTCCCTCCCTTTTGCAGCTCTGCTCCCCTTATGTACAGACCTGGGTCCCTAAGCTCTTGTATAGGGAAAGAAGGGTACGTGTGATAGTCGTTGTGTATATTTGAATTAATATGTGTATGTGTCTGCAAATAATGTATTTTGTATTTTATGCAAATTATTGCATAATATATGATGGTGTAAGGAAGTATTCAGGAGGACTATAAAGTATTACTGAAAAAAGAGGAACTGACAGTGTTTGAGAACTGCTGCCCTAGATCAAAAGGAGTCAATGCACATACACTGGCTGAAAGGTGGGTTTGTGACACAATATTATGTATTTTATTTAACTAAGGACTTTAAAGAGTAAATTGGGATTACAGAAGAATCTGTGCTTCATTTTCCTTTAATTAGACAATTGCTTTATTTCCACTATAAGACTTTCTACCATTATCTTCTGGATATCAACATTAGAATAATTGTTTTTAATTACAATTGTTTGAGCGTACTAATAGCAGATATCAATATTTTTATTAACCACTGAAGCTCCAAGTTAGGACAACCCGTTGCTTTTACACACCGCTGTGTGGTGAGAGCCCTTGTCCAAATGTCACCAAAGGCTTTAGAGAAGGAATTGATGCCTGGGTTTATTTTGGAGGAAAGTTGCTAAGCACTTTCTAATTTGATTTTTCTGTCTTCAGTTACTGTTGTAAAATAAACTTCTTAGTTGAAGGTCCAACATATGGCAATGTTCATTTGAAAAATATTCAAATGATGGAGACAGCGTGTTCCCATTTGTAGCATTTCTGTAAAATACACCGTGTAGCATATCTGTAACATATGTTCTAAAGGATACATTCTGTTTTAATGAGCTAATTGAAGACTAAAGATACCTTAGATATTTATCCTTTGGCTTTTGTCTAAAAGTTTTATTATTTTTATACAGAAATTTCACTGGCTAATTTTTAACCTGTCTTCTGATTGTACTGTTCTTAGGCAATGTAAAAAGTAGGGATTTGTAAATGTGGTTTGATA
The DNA here is from genome assembly GCA_013396755.1 of Sclerurus mexicanus. Classification (NCBI taxonomy): domain Eukaryota; kingdom Metazoa; phylum Chordata; class Aves; order Passeriformes; family Furnariidae; genus Sclerurus; species Sclerurus mexicanus. The sequence continues at coordinate 4,052,869 of VWZF01013053.1, forward strand.
ATGGCTTAAGACATATTAGAAATTGTGGACTTAGAAGTCTTATTAAGACCTGCAGCTAATCAGTGTTGCATGCATGAGAATTTTATGGCTGTTTTAATTTTTCTTTATTAGACAGCTTTCAGGAGAGCTTGTGTTTGTGTCCAACTCGCTGCCAGGTGCCAGGAGCTCAGAGCAGATCCCAGTAAGGCACATCTGTTCCCCTTTTCTGGTGCACGACATTCCCTGTGGGTTTGGGAGAGCCACAGATAGCGGTGCTTTAAATAGTCTTGAATGCAGCAACTAAGAAAATGTGGGCCTTGTGCAGATTGTAAGTTGGTTTTTTTTCCCCTCACTTATTTTGGCATTAAACTGGAACTTAAAAGCAGACACAGCTATACTGACCAGTACTAACCTGTACTGGTAGAACTGCACTGCTGTGGGAGTGTTTGCCAGCAGAGCTGTGTCAATAAAGTCAGTTTTAAAATAATAAAAAAATCACACTTGTATGGGAAAGCAGGCTGGAAAAATTTCAAGTGCAACTGAAGTCTACTTCAGAAGCTTTTGAATTTACTCAGAAAAGCAATATAATGCTCAGAGTAATAGTCCTCCAAAACCACTTTGCATACCGCCCACTTGCTGCTGTTCAGAGAGGCGAGGTTTTCCCAGGCTTATACCACCATTTCCCATGGCTTTCCCACACATTGGTCTGGACCCTTTGCAAAAGAGGAAGTGTTGCAGGTTTTAATTGGCTGGTTTTTAACACTTTCTCCCACTGGACTTATCTACAAGAAATCCTTTTTATTAGCTATATTTCTTGGGGTTTTGCTTTCTGTATTCAGAATTCTGCTGTTGTGCGCTATGTCTCACAGTAATCCCTGCAGTATTTCAATTCCTTTTGGAAGAAATGGAGAATGTTGTGGGATCTTAACTCAGAAGGGAGATGTTTTGCATGGCTTTTTTGCTTCCTGTTTCTCCACTAGTCTCCATCCTGCCCTACTCTTTAATGCAAACTGCAGCATTAGCTCAGGGCAAGGTCCTTTTGCAGAGCACTGGGCTGAATGTGGCTGTCAAGATTTCATCCAGTAGAAAATAGAATGACTACACCTGTCTCAGCTTCAGAGTTTATTTGGGGTTTTAAAGGAATGCACGTGAGTGATCAAAATGGGTGTTCAGCTTCCCCTGCTTCATCTGGCTCATATCACTGAGCTTTGCAGAGGGAGCAGGGAACTCCAGTGAGGAACCTTGGCCACCTCCACTGACTGAAAGTGCCATTTGTCTTGGATCACCAGAGAGTGTTTGAAGGGTTTTTAGACAGGCAGCTTTGTAAATCCCTTCTTTACTCATTAATCCATCTTATTTTTTTTCCAGAAATTATTTTCTTGATGGAGAGTAAAACCATTGCTAGATTTTTGACCATGAGATACCTTAAATAAAATGTTTGTCCTGCAAACATCCATTTCCTCATTTTTGTCCTGTGAAAGCAGGTTTTTTACTTTTTTTTTACTTCTTCACTTCTTTTTGGACAAATCACATGTGGGAATGCAGCCTTTTGGATAGAACAGATGGAGTCCACCCTTACAGCAGATGTGGCAGCAAGAGGAAAGGAATAGGATAAAACCAAGTATTTTGAGCAGGTGAGCAGGTCTGTGACAGCTGTAAGGAATTGTTCAGGTGTAAAAGTGTGGGTTGAATGCAAGTTTGTCTTGAGACTGGGCTGAATGTAGTGTGTCACTGCCTGGCATGCCAGCTAAAACTAATGCCTGTTTCAGGTGACTGCTCTCACTTTAATATCACAATATTGATGTAGGAAATTCCAGCTCAATAGCTTAACAGATTTCTTACACGTTGACAAATGCAGAGCTCTAAATGATAGAAGAATTCAGTGACAGCTGTGTTGAGAGTCCTGGTTTTGCAAATAATTAGACATCCACATAATTTATAACATGAGTAGTTCTGTTTCTATTGAGACTATTCATGTTCATTGAAACTAAGCATGTATAAAAGCTTGCAGGATTATTTTCTTGCCAGTATTGCATAGAGGTGTCCTCTTAGCATATATTTAGAAATACATTTGTCATCGTTTACCAAACTTCTACCCATTGATTGTTTTAGGCTGCAGATAATGACTCTGTAAAAGAATCAATCTGGGATTGCTTTTTAACATTCACCTAAATTAGCTTATTAGAGATGGAGACAAACTAACATGCCAGAGTATTTTGTTTTCAGTACACTATTTCTGTTCAGTGCTGTGTGGAACAGGTATGAGCAGAGCTATAAATGAGTGATTTCAATTTAAGGTGTTAGTTGCTCATAGTGAATTAATTTTCAAGTCATTCTTGCTCAGAGAGCTGCAGTTTGAGACAGGAAATATAGTGAGGAGAAAGAAATTTAAACTCATTTAATGCTTAGTTCATGTAAGATAAGCCTAAATGAAGTTCATTTTAAAAGAATTTGCCTTTAGTCATGAAAATTTATTTAGACTAATCACTTCTATGCAGTTACATCTCCTGGATGACTTTGCAAATAGTGACATTTTAAAAAGAGGTGGTGATTATGGTCCAGACAAGTGCCAGCTGTGTCCTGCTGTGTCCCCTGGGTCTCATGGTCAGCACCTTCACACCTGCTCAAGGCCCACCCCCCGAAGCTGCTGGGGAGGTTTGTGTAACCTCAGCATTAAAACCCACACACTCCTGCTCATTCCCTTGAAGGCTGTGCATAGTATTTACTGATCTCTTACGGTGAAGTGGAAGGAAAAGAAACAAAGTAGTGAATATGTTTTTATTTGCAGATACACAGTAAGCTCATATTCCAGCTTTTGTAGCCATGGATCCAACTTCTCTGAGGCACGGTTCTGGGAGTCAGTGTTGTGAACAGATTTCAAGTTCAGAAATTTTAAACCTCCAGCACATATTCCTGCTGAATTATCCAAAAAAACTCTGTACAGCAAGGAGCTACAAAAATGGGATTTAAAAAGATTTTTCCTCTAGAGGTAATTATAACTTGAGCACAATTGTACGTTCATAGAATAGTGATCATAAATACTGTTTAAGTGCAATACATAACACTTATGGAGCATTCTAATTGTGTTTTAAAAGCACTGTATTGGTGCATAGGGTTGTTGAGAGGCTTTAGGTGTTGTTCCTTGGTCCTAAATGAGGGTATCCGTGCTGATGATGGGATTAGGCTGGAAGCACAGATGTGATTGATTCCTGAGGTGTATCTGCTTCGTGGGAGAGGCCCGGGCAGCCTGAGGGAAGGCTCGTGTTGTTCTCCACTGCCCAGCCAGGATGTTCACATCCTCTGGCAGCTTTTTGCAGAGTTGTTTTTGGAAAGAACAATGAGAGATTCTGCACACTCAAACTCATTTTTAAGTAGTCTTTGTGTTACAGAGTGAGAAAAGCAGTACTGATCAGGAAAGATGTGTGTAAAGATCAAGGGTTTTATCATTGAGTGCCAGATACTCAAGAGCTGAAAAGCCGTAGACTATCTCAGTAAAATCAATGTTGATTTGTAAGACATTCTTTGTGTGAGGAAAGTACAGAAGTTCCTCATTAAGGGTAAAGACTTTAGCAGCTGTTACCATTAATATCAAATAATCCTGTAAGAATTAAAGGCTGTAAAGTATTTGAATGGTGTAAGGCCATTAGTGGCTGGCACAGCACAAGAAGTGGTGTGCAGAGGAGATGCAGCAGTGGTTGTCTGCATTTCTTTTATTTCAGGTATTACCACTGTCCTGGCATAACTTCTGTCCTCTCCGCAGTGAAACTCTCACCCTGTTCTAGAGAGGAACATGGTCCAGGGCTGCATGGCTGGACCCAGGGATCAGTGTTGGGAGTGCCCAGAGGCACCAGGTAAAACAAAATGCACCGAGGAAAAGACATAGTTGCTAGGAAGGCAGTAGGATGGAGGTCACTGCACAACTGGTGTCTCCCTCCATGTGTGTCAAGGGTAAAAGTGGGCTTATAAGGAGAGTTACCATTAATGTGTTTTAAAACACTTATGCTCAGACACCACAGTGGATGCTATGTGCAGTGCCACTGTTGCCTCCTCAGCCTAAATGCTGATGCTCTTTGGTACTTTGCCCCAAAAGAATGAAAGAATAAATTTGATAGTAACATCAGTCTGTTGCTATTTGTTTTGGCTGCATGTTGTGGATTCACTGTAAAAAACTAGAATTGTAAAATCTTCAAATGGCTTTAGGAGCACCGCAGCATTTATGGCAACTCTGCCACACTGGGGTAGATGGGGCTGTGTGAACTTTAATCAGAGAGTAGGAAGCTGAACCACGCTGATAAATGAAACACCTCAACAGCCTCACCCAACCTGTTGCAGTTCCAGTTCTGTGTATGTTTGTGAATCAGAAGGGTGAGACTTGCCATGCAAAACACACCTGAAATGGGCCTTGCCTTCATCTGGTGTTAAATGAATTTTCAATGAGGAATTTTCCCCTCTCTGCTGAGTCTGTAGGGATTAGTTATTTCACAATCTTCTGAAATGCCTGGTGCATTACTGTATTTCAGGTACTGGTTTTTAAATGGAATTAGGTTTTGTAAATATTTTGTCAGCCCCATTTCAGTGGGTGTCCACTTTATATAAAACCTGAAGAAATGCTGTGTCAAAACCCTGTGTTTAGCCATGGTTTATCCTATAGCATCTCCAGCACTAACTAACAGCAATTACAGTGTGAGAGAGCAGGGAGTGATTGCTTATGGTTGTTTTCCCAGTTAACAGTGTATGTGCTTTCCTACTTTTAACATGGAAATAGAATTTCCTCCAAGTACGTTTCCCAGCATAAAAGATGAAATAATTTGTGGTGCCAAACACTTCAAAATATGTTGCTAAGTGTTGCCTCCTCTTATTGCACTAATTTTAAATTCAGTTTTTGGTCATTTACTGTCCTTTTTATGGCCTTTTTAACAGATTTTCCCCCAAAAATCATTTTCTGCTCCTGAAAAATGCTGTGTCCTTTTGATTACATCATGAAAGCCTCAAAGGAATTTACCCTAGACTGTGGGTGAAAGAAGCACTATGTGGGGTGAAGTAATAAAATAATATAATCAGACTTTGATATGTTTCAGAAATATAAGATTAATTTATGATTGAGATGTGATTGTGTATTCTTATGGAGTGAAATACTGGAATATTCTTTTATGAGAAAATTTAGCCCACGTAGCATTAAATTCTGCAATTAAATCTATATCTATAAATGTAAATTATAACCCAAAATTTAAAATTTTACAGTTGAAGAGCACACAGTGAATTATGTAAAAGTATGATCTTCACTTTGTGAATAATTTTTTTAAAAAGCACTTTCCTATTACCAACTAGCATGTGAATGAATTTTAGATTCCCTCATTTGTTATGATCTGTAGAAGTGAAATTTCTTCAATCTGTCTGTTAATGGGTAAGTCCATCCTACAAATGCTGAAACAAAGCACCTTATACTATGCTGCTTAAACTTGCTTGTAATTGCACCTTTTGTTATCTGCAGAGTTTTCTTAATGAGTATTCTTGTGTGAAATCATTGTTCCCTGTGGGTCTGGGGGAATGATAAGCCAACCTACAGCACCATTTAGTTTCTCTTTCAGTACAACATTGTGTTGTGAGTTCAGTGCTTCAGAAATAAATGCTACTTTCATTTGTCAGCTTTGGTTGTGTATCATTTATTGCACTTCTGCAAAACAACCAAGTCCTTTATAAAACTGTAAGAATTTGGAGATTAAGAGTATTTTTGCTCGAAGCCTGACTAATTCTTCCCTTACTGTAGTCCTCCTTTATATTTAACTGTTTTAAAGTAATTTTGACTTCAAAATAAATTATATTTTAATTTAAGCCATTCTTTAACCTTGGGCATGTATTTATGTATAGCAACTAACCTTGTTGTTGACAGTTCTAACTGTAGTAATTTAATTTTTAATATGTACCTGACATTTAGAGGAACAGCAGCAAAGAAACAGTGAAACTTCCCCGCCTCTCCTGTGGCTCTGAAAGTTGCACATCTTGCACTGGTTTTGTACTGTGTAAACACAATTTCTGTTTCTGTAGGAATTGTAGCTTTACATTAACTAAAACAATTTATTTCTTGTTAAACAGACAACACTTAACTTCCATCAAGCTGACAAAAAGCCACACTTCAACAAGAAAATACACTTAAAAAAAATCACAGAAGTTGTTTGAACATTAGGTCAGCACCTGTATGTAACTCCAGCCTTGATGACTTTATTGCATTTTGCACTGTAAAACCTGAGATCATTCCATGTAAAATTCTGTCATAAACATGAGGTTTAACTGAAAACTTGTCTTATATGAGCAGTGGTCTTTTAAACATGTAATTTGAAGTTGAATTCCCTGAACTGGCAGTGCTTGGTGCACACTGGGACCAGCATCCTGCACTCCAGTGCAATATTCACTACAGCATTGGACTTTTTTCCATGGAGTATAGCTCTGGAGCTGTTTCCTTGTGTTGTCTATAAGGACCCGGCCAAAGATCATCAGAGCCCATGTTTATTGCAGCTCTTTGAGCCAGCAGCTCATTAACAGATGACAATCACCGCGCCGGGCTCGTCAGCTGGCTCCGTGTTTCCATTGTCCAAGGGCACAAAGCAGAATTTCCAGCTGACAAACGGGTCTGTGCTCCACATGCCCTCAGTCAGCTCAGCCCCGTGGCAGCGGCACCACAACACTGCTGCGAGGAGGAAGCTGTTGATGAAGTACAGCCAGGGCACGTTCATGTCCACGTAGGCCGGGATCTGCACTCCCAGGGACAGAACCAGCACCTGGAGAGCAACAAAGGGGGCCCAAGTGCCGAGAAAGCAGATGAGGAGTCTGGTCAGGAGCTGCCACTTACAGCAAGTGCCGTTGTTGGACGTGTAGGAGAACATCAAGGCAGGCTGGCTGGAGAAGGAAACGAGCCTGGCAGACAGAAGGGTGGTTCCCACCTCCTTCCAGCGAGCCAGCAGAGCCGTGCCGAGGAGCAGCACCATGGCACACGAGACTGAGTAGCTCTGCAGGCTGGCAGAGACAGGGCACTGGTAAGGAGAGACACTGTTCTGAATTTCCAGCTCTTCGTAGACAGCGGGAACTTTGAGAATACAAAAAAACCCTGAGATCCATATAACCACCACAGCAAGTATGTAAAGTAACTTCTGACCTCTTTTAGGGAACTGAGATGTCTGGGAGATCGTGGTGTAATAGTCTAGACCAGCCACAAGGTACACCGGGTAATGCAAGATGCTGTAGGTGAGGGACGTGATCTGGGTGAAGAGGCAGATGTGGTACTTGGTGAATCGCATCCCCCAGAGCGCAAAGTCCTCAAAATAGAAAATGAAACAGATGCTCAGCAGCAATATGAAATCCAGAAGTGCCACTGAAACGCAAAAGTACCCCATAAAACTGACTTTCACGTTTTTTGGCTTAACTCGCAACATGAAGAAATCAAGGAAGACTTTTCCGAGCATGATCAGGAGCAACATGCAGCTGGTTTCAAGGGGCTGGTTGGCGTGGGTGCAGTGGTACTGCCCAGAACCACTTCCACAGAGTCTGGCAGCCATCCTCCAGTGGTGAAAGCAGCAAAGAGAAGTATCACAGGGCACAGCGCTTTGTCTCTGAAAAGAAAACAAGTTTCAAAAAAATTATTTCTGGGTACCTCCACCAATTATTTAATTCTCCATCATAGCAACCACCCAATTTACGTCTGAATTTCCCAGTCTCCTTAATTAAGAGTAAATAACTTCATTAACGCATCAGTAAATTGTGAATGAGTGCCTAAATTTTATGTTCTTTGAATTACATTCTTTAGAGTTACAAGGTCAACACAGACATAAGTTACTTTTCTAGCTACTGTCCCAAGGAAAGGTTTAGGAAATAAGGTTGCCTGTGTTGCTTTCCTCTAGAAAGCCAAGAGGTCTTTCTGTCCAGCTGGGCAGAGGGGGGAGGTTTCAGAGCTCCTACGCGTTTTGAAGAAATCAGACAATGACAGAAATCGTACAAGACACAGGAGATGTCACAGTGTGGCCTCACAGTTCATTGTGCTCATGGAACCTGTAAGAAACTGAGACTGCAGAAATACCCTGAAAGCAGAAAAAGCATCAATGCAGCTCCTCCTTTTCCAAAACCCTGGAACTCCAAGGCAATCCAAAGCACATGGGCTTCACTAGTGAGTGGGCTTTTTAGTTCATCTTTAAGTATTGTAAGTACTGCAATGACAGACACCTCAGACCAGGTGGTTTTCCCTTTGGACTTTGCTAAATTTCCTTATGGTAACTCTTCTGTGTGTTAATTCCTAAGGAAAATGAACACAGGATGGCTTTGTGTAAATCAGCAAGACATTAGACAAAGCTGTCTGTGCTTTCCTCTCTTTCCTTAAAGAAGCAGGATGGTGTCAGTGATCTCAGCGAGAGCAGAGAAGGGCTGAGAAGCCAAGGCAGAAGTGGAAAGGAATTGCCTCTTCAGGCTCTCTGGTAACAACAGCTGAATTTAAATAGATACCTGTGTTTTGTTACCAGCTCGCCAGAGTTACTGAACATTTGAATTCGTGTGTCCTGAGAAGCAACCAGAAGTCCTTGGCAGCACAACCTGAGAAGTTTCCCCGGATACCCAGACAGTTGTTTACAAGCCTACCTGGGCTCGCCGCCTCCCTCTTCACCGGCTCAAGCGCATCCTCCTGCCCCTGATCCGCCGTACAGCGCCGCGGAGCTCCGCCCGCCTTTCGCCTTCGTGTGCCCAACATGTGTCCGCGGAAAAGGAAACCTGCACGCCAACAGGGTCCCGCTCGGTAAGCGTGTAATAATAACAATAATTTTTATATTTTATCGCGGAATCGCCGGTCCCGGGCGGTGCAGACGCGGCCCTCGCCGGAGCTCCCGGCCGGGCTGCTCCCGCCTTCCCAGCGGGTTCCCGCTGCTCTCCGCAGGGAGGAGGAGGAAGGGAACGCTCTGGGGGGCTCCGGGGGGCTGTCCGAGCCCCCCCAGCCCGACCCGACACCCACCTGCGGCCGCTCCTGCCCGGCGGCGGGGACCGGGCGGGGCGGGGCGGGATCGGGGCCGGGGGAGCAGCACACAGCACACATCACACACACGGCACGGATCATACAACACGTGTAACACGGCGCAGCCGCCCCAGGGACACGCTCCGTCCCCGTGTCGGAGCCCCCCGGCCGAGGGAGGAGACGGACCCGGCGGTGTCAGCGCCGAGGGGCTCCAGAACCCCCGTGGATGTGGCAGATACACGTTGTGGGTTCTAAACGTGCCCTCTGTGTGTGTGGGAAACGGGCAACATCGGTGCGTGAGCGGGACTCAGGGGGAGCACAGGATGGTCCCTTTGGGAAGCCCCGAGCCCACACCCTGGGTGTTGTTTGATGTGTCCGAGTGCACAAAAGTATCAAGCGGCTGGGAGGATTTACCCTGAAAACAACTAACTCCTCAAATCAAATTCAGATGTAAGTAGAGATTTCCCCTCCCTCCTTTTTATTTCCCCCTTCTTTCATGGTTCATCTGAAGGATTAAATAACTTCAGGGGGGGAAAAAAAGGTGATGAGTATTCTGAAAAATGTAAGAGCTTCAAGTAATCTCCAGCAGCATCCACACTGTCAATAGTCACTTGTCCAAACAGTTTTTGCCAGGACTGTTGCACAAACTGGAGTATAAGGACTGTTTACACCTGAGGGGGGTATTGCACCTCCTGAGCACTCAGTCCCACAAGTACCTGAATGCCAGTGCCTCCAATAGGAGTCGTAGTCTTAGTTCTAACCTAGGGCAAAGCAGTGAAAGCCGTTTTCCAGTGGGAGCTAATGGACAGTTTGGATGGTATCTGTCACGTTTTGGTTTAGCTCTGTTCGCGTCTGTCTTCTTGACAGCAGAAAATACTGTGCTGGCCTGTGTGGGGAGATGCCTGAGTGGTGGCAGTGAGCAACCAGGAGGGGACAGGGAGAGTTTAGATATATTTTTATGCTGCTAAAAATCCCAGTGAGTGCATGCCCTCCAGAATGTGTCAGATCTGTGCCCAATGACCCTTCTGAGCAGAGGACTCAGTCTGACCCACATTACATCCTGTGGATACTTCTCAGCTTCCCCTTCCTCCACCACCTTGTTGTTCTTGTTTGAAAGTTTGCTTATTACTCACCGATTAATCCTGTTTTCTGCTCCTGGACACTGCGTCTCATCTTCCATCCCAGAGAAACGATGGTGCAAGATGGGATGCCCTGAAAATCAAATGCAGAGCTTGGTGCTGGCAGGTCCTTCTCTCTGTGCCAGAAGCTGCTCACACTCAGTGCTAGGTAAGGGCTGGATCTTCCTCCAGAGGAAAATTTGCACGTGCTTGACAAACACCATATTCTGAAAATAATGGCTTGAGCCCATCTTGCTTCATTGAAGAGGCTGCATTTATATTCATGTGCAGGAACAGAAAGGTTTAAGAAATCAGTTTATATTTGCCTGCAGACTTCTCCTCCAGGAAGAGGTACATGAAATAATACAGCAAAACTCTTGCAAAAGCTGGTTGTGTATTAAGAGCTTGTGTGGTGGTTCTGTGTCCTCTGTTGTCACAAGATATTTGCATAGAGGCTTCCTTCCTTCTTAAGGCTGTTTCCTGCTGTTGGTTGCTCATGTTGTGCGTTCTGTTGTTGAACTTAACTGTAAGGGTAGGATTTTAGAACAAAGGGGAAAGCAACAAGAGGGAAAAAACCACTCTGATTTCAAATCTAACGTGATAACTGTGTTAAAGAAACAGTGACTGAACAAAGTGTTCTCACTGAACAGGGAGTGGGCCCTACTCTCTCCTCCCTGTGGCCTCAGAGGTCACTTAAGAAGAGCAGTGTGGACCATTAGAGTTCCTGCATGTTCCTACTGTCTGATTTGGGGCCTGGAGTTTTCCTTCACACAGGGGCAGGTGCAGGTAATAATACAACTCCTTTACATGAAGGAGTGTGGGGTGTTCTTCCCATGCAGTTAGAACCGAGTCTTTGCTTTCCCCCTGCTCTTCCTGTGTGGGACATTGTTTCAGAAGCTTGTTGCCACCTGCTCCTTTATTCTGTTGAGCAGAAGAAACAAATTTAAACCTCACCTTTGTGTATTCCGAGTTGGCACTGTGGCCACCTCAAGCCACATGGGAGAAGACAATGAGATAAGTGCATATTTACACATTTTGATGTCATGTGTGAGGAAAGCTGCTCACTGTGAACTCCTGCAAAATGACTGTGAGAACTGCCTGTGAGCAACAAGGGGCTGGGGGTGACTGGGTTGGGAGAGGGACAGCCACAGGCATCACTGTGGAATGTTCTCTGGAGCACGCTTATCTGTAGGGGTGAGTTCCAGTCCGATACAGCTCTGCCTGCGTCCTCCTCTCCCTGGACGTGCCTTTAACTGGGTGTTGCCCAGCTGAGCACGTTTAATGCCCTGTTAGGTTTTGTGCCTTGTCAGCACAGGATCAGCAGCCCCAGTTTTGCAATGGCAAGCGGTTGTGGAGTTGCTCTTCCTGAAAGGCTGCATGTCTCAGAGAGACAGGATGGTGGTTATGGGGATTTTGATTTTTTAATGGAATATTTAATTAATAGAGTATATTTAACCAACTTTGTTTTTAACTAACTTTAAGGAAGAAAATGCTTGACCAGTGCCCCATTTGCAAGATGCTTTCATTTACTTTTCAGGGATCTCTTAAAAGCACAGAGAATGTGTGTTTAGATCTTCATTTAAACCATTTGAGGTGCTCATCTTAAAAGTAACAGGTTTGTTCTTAGGAAGAACTTGTTGAGAAGAAACCCATTTCCATAGTAACTTTAATTTGAAGGCATCTTGTTATAGACTTCTAACTCTGTTTATTCAGTGAAAATCCAGTAAAGGCAGTACAGAGTCCATGCCAGCCTTGCTGGATTTTTCAGGAGTGGTGTTTCCTTGATTTGTGTACCCACCACATTCTTTCACTGCACAAGGTGTAGCCTTTCCTGGTGCTCATGGTGACCCTGCAGTGCTGGTATTTTTTGGCTTGTCTTTAACACAAGTAATTTTTCAGGGAGCTGGAAGAAAGATGGTACGAGCAAAGCTCTGAGAACTACATTACATGAACCAGGAAATTTATCAAACCCAGTTTGTGGCTTGCTAGTCACTATGACAAGGAACTAAAATTAGGACTGAAGCCAACATGGAGCGCAGGGTGTGATCTGACTCTCCTTGTGCTGCTCACAAACACCAAAGCTGGGCCAGTAGCCTTCTGCAACCTTTCAGTACATTGCTGTCTCCTGGTAGACTTCGATTTTAAACGAATTCTGTAGTGGCACTTTCATTTAAAAGGAAGCGTTAAAGGGTGGAAATGTAATTTCAATCCCACCCTCAGCACGAAGAATTCAAAACTCCATTATCTGATTGCCAATCAACAACCTAATTACTGGTTGAAGACTCATAAGCCAGAAAGAGAAAATAAGAATTTACTGTGAGGGCCAGTGAGAGTCACCCAGGACTCTGCTCGGTGTTTCATTTATTGACTAGCAAAGGTAAAATGCCAATGTCTCTCTCCTAAGCACCTACATCCTTCCCTGGATCCAGGACATGGAGTACTTTTGGGGATCACAGGCTGAGCCTTCTCAGTGTTTGGCTTCTGTTGTACATGATGAGGATTAATGGTTGTTACCACCTGCAGAGAATGCTTTGATCTTCGTCTAAAGCAGGATCAGCGTTTACCCAGTACTGCTGGCTCTCTCTTTACTTCAACTTGCACTGAAACCGTTTGCACAGTGATAGTGATAACTCTAAAGCAATTCCTCTCTGAGGTTTTTCATCATAAACCAATCTTTTTTTTCCCTGAGTGATTGTTATTTTCACATACAGAAAAAATACACATGGCAGAGTGAATGCCTTTGTGCCAGCCAGGCAGGAATGGACTCTTTGTGAACACTATCAGGAAATGTGCCTTTTGTTTTCTTGCACCTGTTGCTGAATTACCAATAAAATAATCCAATGCTTTATTAAATAAAATGAGAAGCCCTAATGAAATTGTACCAGCCATTACCAGGAAGTCTATTGAAAACACTCAGCAGCTGCTTCAGTCTCAGTTCACTTACACTGATAGGATTGTTTCGCCCCTGTCCTTGTGCTCTAAGTGAGAAGGGCACAGTGCCTTGGACCATCTCACACCACTCTCCTCTGGAAAGGATTTGGTCAGAATCAGTAATAAACGATGCTCAACAGCACCTTTGAGTTGTACAAGTTTGTTAGAAGTCAGTGTCCCAGGGCCTGCATCGGAGTGTTTTGCAAACATCAGGTCACATACCCTGACAGCAGCAAAGCAGGTAAAATATCTCCTGTTTTATTCTGATTCTGGAGAGAGGGGTTGATCAGAGAGGCTGAGCATCAAACCTGTGAGCCCTTCTCATTAGACAAAACACCTCAGCAGCCTGGAGTGAGCTGGGGATCAGCCTTGTTCAACAGAGTTAAATGTCACCACTCCTTTGCTTAAAGGTCTCTGGCAGAATTGATCTGTCTCTGCTGTATTTAAAAGTTAATCTATCACAGCTGTGCCGGCAAGTGGGTGGAGACTCTTCCCCAGGACAGACTGGAGGTCCTAATAAGAGCTGCCTGATTTTAAAGAAAAGGTAACCCAAACACTAATGTCCATGCCAAGTCTTGCATAAAAACCATTAAGAAGCTGCATCTCACCTGCTTTGGAGCTTGGGAAATATTTGATAGAGCTTTTCTGGTACAAATAGCGGAACAAAGAATGGTGTTCAAACCTGCATGTTCGGTTTTAAAAATGTATGAGAAGCAGCTGGATGAAATGTCAGCCAAGGGGTAAGTGATCCACCCTCCCTTCCCAGCCAGGGAAGGAACAGCTGCACCCAGGGGCAGAAGGAGCAGTGGGATGACATGCAGGTCCGTATATTGTGAGCAGGAAATCACCTCCACTTTGTCCTGCCCTGGTTTTGTGGTGGTACAAAACTTGTGGCTCTACTCGGAATTTATCCCAGTGCAACTCCTCGAGGAGTTTAGACTCAAGTATATGGAAGTAAGGCAAACACAAGCTTCCTAGAACTCGAGGAAATAATACATACGGAACTTTCCTACTGGAAAATTTGATCTGGGTCAGAGTAAGCAAGTCCGGGGAACGGGAAAGGACATGTCCCTGGTACAAACAGCTGGGCTGTGTCATCCACAGGCAGGCCCACAGGGACCAAGAGCTCGTTTAGGCTCTGAACAAGTAAAGAGGAAGCCGGTCTTTGTCCTCACTGTGGTCTCTGCAGGGCAGAAAATAGTAGGTAATGTAGGTACTGAGGCTTAACTTTCCTACAGTGGTCTTTTTTCCAGGTGTTTTTGTAAGTGTACTTTGTGAATTGCTTCTGTTCGTGGCTGGAGTATGTAAAGTGTGGGTGGCACCGGGGGTGCTCAGCTCAGCAGCTCCTGAGGGAGGAGGCAGCAGGAGAGGAAATGGGTTTGCTCACTTGGACTGATTCTGCCAACAGATCCAACAGGGATTCTGACAAGACTTCCAACTGCTGCCAGCAAATCACCTGCAGCTGGAAGAGGGTGTTTCCCTGTTGCCAGTGCTTTTGATGCCAGCTGTGAGGCTGGAACACTGCTTTGGTGTCCCTGTGCCCCTGCTGGGACAGAATTCCAGCCTCAGAGGAGCTGGAGAGAGCCCCGCGAGGCTCTGAGGGCTCAGTGCCACAGGAGAACCACAGGGGGCTGCAGGAAGGAAAATAAAGGAGCAAACCCAGCAGGTGTTTTCCATTTCTACTGTTCACGTTTACGTTGTCTACATTTCATGTTTACAGAGGGCAGATGCTCCTGCCACTGCTCTCCTGGGTCCTGGGGACCTTGTAATTTAAGAGTGGACTGAGGAACTGAGACATTCTCCAGTTTCTCTATCTGTTCCTTTTCCTGCTCTGTGATGCTGAGTGAACTCCAGGTGGTGTTATTTCAGTAAGAAACTGAAACAGGCCTAAATGAGCAAAAAATATACATATGTACATATACAGGTTTGTATATATGCAGGTTTTTAATGTATAGCTCCTATTTTTATATATACATAAACTCCAAAAAATCTGCTGCATGATACACAGCAGGTGAAAGCTGCTGATCTGCTGCTACAAAGGTACTTTGCTATTTGAAAACTGCTTATCATCACAAGCATCACCCCCATAACTTTTCTACAGATACAAGAAATGAGTTCATCAAATAATATTTTTAATTGGTTCTTAATTGCTAGAGAAAGATCTGCCTGTTTAAGGACCTGGAACACCTCAAGTGAGATGGGGTTACTGTATCCACCAAAGCAGAGCACGCTTGGGTGCAACACCTCTGCTAAATACTGAACTGCATTAAATACTCATTTGTGTTTTACCAGGAATTATTTATTAAAAAGAATATATGGGAATTATAATATTTTCTTGCAATTAAGAAAAAAACCCAGAAAATTATACTGGGAGGAATATCAGTAAGACCACTATAATATTTTACTTCAGGAAGGAGATTTTAATGGAGCAGTTACTTAAATACCTTTCCACTAAATATCTAGATACTTGTTCTCATAAGGTCACCTTAGACTCTGCAAGTCAAGAGTCAGAATCATTACAAAGAACTTTGAAATGTCTGATATAAAAATGTCCTGATAAGTAACTAAAGGTGGCCACGTCTCTTTGTGATTTCCTCTTTGGACTGGGAATGTTTGCCAGGATACTGTAAGTCCACTCATAATTTCACTATTACTGGCATGTTGTAATCCCTTCTCTCATTATCTTGTTCCAAAATAACGGGGAAGTACTGGGGGAGTATTTCTAGGAAAATTAGATTAGTGATGAGCCACAAGTCCCTTCCTTAACCACCAACCACTCTTTCTTCACAGCACCTCAGAGATTCAGAGCTGCCCAGGGCAGGCCGAGTGAAGAGTTTAAGGCCAGTGCAATTTCTAAGCCATGGGAGCCTGGAGCTCTCTTAAGAGGACACCACAAATGTCTGGTAGTTAACTTTGAGCCCCAGACACCCGTCCCCAGGCAAGCAGTGCTGGCACAGGGCACCTCTGCAACAACAGGGAGCAGATGGCAACATTACAGCAGTATTTATTATTTGACCATTTCAACTTTCTCAGCAAGGCCCTGGAGACATTTTCACTTAGAGGAAAAGTATTCGAAACAACTGAAAGCCACTGCACTGATTTCTTCAGAAACTGGCTGGGGCTCAGCTGCCCCCTGTGAGCCCCCAGAGCAGGCTCTGCTCTCCCCACCACACACAGCCCTCAGTCAGTACAGCGGGACCTGGTTAGCTACTGTAATCGGCGACAACACACAAGTGGCCAGGAGCCAATCTGTTTAGTTAATGGGTCCTTTAATTTTCTGCTATATTAATAAAAAAGTGATCCAATTTATCTGCTTCCTTATGGAGTAACTATTCAGGAGATTTAAGAAGCAAATACACCATATCCATGAATTGTTTATCAACGCACCCATGATCATGTTTTTATTTGCACAATCTGAAAAATTAGTATCTGCATCCAAAATGCCGACGCTGGAAGGATGGGAAGCAATTTAGGATAGGGGAAAAAAAAGGTCTCTAAAGTCTGATATGAAAACATCAAGCTTACCCTCATCCTCTCTGAGCGGGCTGGGCAGAGAATCAATCTACAGTTCGAGTCATCGAGAGGAAAGATGCCGAGCCTTGACTTCTTCCACGCTTTAGCCAGAATCTCCAGGCAGGCAGCAGGAAGGGACGCACAGGAGAAACCCCACCAGCTGCTCCCAGGGATTTATAAACAAATCGTTAAAGTCACTTCATACCAGCTCTGAGTCACCCAGCTTTCAGAGCAGAACACTCTCCTGCCTCTTCAGGTTAGAACTCCAGTTCCAGAGTACAGAGAGGTTTAACATTAAGGCATCCATACAGCTCTGGTGTTTGCTTTCATTTAATAAAGATCAATTTACTCAAATACATGGAATGTTGGCACAAAACTAAAGCTCTTGTGGAACAGCTACCAATCATACACAATATTCTGTGAGGTCCTCTCGACTTGCATTTCTCCCATAGATACACCACAAAATGGCTTCAATAATACAAACTGAACGCTGGATCAAATCTCTAAATAATAAGTAGCAGTTAAAGTAAATGGTTTGCTTTATTTGTAAATTATGTACAGAATACCTTTTTTTTTCCTTAATTATGATGGAGCAGGAGAAAGAACACAGCCGTTATTTCCAAACTGTGCTGCTTCCTTCACCTGCTGGAGATGACACTTCTCTCTTCACCAGATGTACAAAACCAGTTTGGATTTCCTCGGTTGCTGGCACATGGGCTGGAGAAACAGAGACACTGCAGCCAAATTCAGCACTACCAGCTCCTCTATTATAGTCAGCAAAATACTTCTGCTAAAACTAGTTTTCTTAGGAAAGTTCTCACAATCTTTTGAAAACAAAATCAAGAAAAGTATTAAGAAAGCTGTGGGCTAAGAAGGGCTTTACCTAACTACCAAATGAGTATAACTAGGAATAATCTGAGATTTGGTCATTCAACTTTTACCTGGTTTACAAAAGCAAGTTTGAGAAGCTAAACTAATTGACCAGTTATGCAAGTACCAGAAAATGATGTTTTTCAGTAGGTTTGAGGACAATCTGGGCAATCTATCAATCAATAAAAAACTTGTCAGATTGATAAAACTTCTGTAAATGGATATTAATGATTAACATAGTACCAAGTAATCAAGTTAATGGTTAAAAAAAATGAAGGAACTATAGGTATAAAACTGTTTGGTAACACGTATATTTCAGCAAACGAAGATGCTACTGTATGGTCTATGTTTTGGTGATCAGCCAACAAAGAAAATCCAACCATTTGCACATACTTAGTCCCAAAACCACAGTGAGTTATGATTTTCCATGTGAAGGCCTACTTTCAGTATCTTCCTCCTCTTCCTCCTCACAATCCCCTTCATCTGTTTGCTGTTCCAGTTCCTCTTTTGTGATCATTTCAAAGTCGTTTCCATTGCCACTACTGTGCTGGGACCTGTCGTCTTCACGCCTGTCACTGTCAGTGTCTGAGTGTCGCTCCCCTCCTGAGCCCTCTGTTCCCGAGTTCCTCGTGCCTTCTGTTTTCCCATCCTCCTCTTCCTTCTTCTCACTATCTGATTTCTCCTCGCTGTCGTATTTTTGCTGCTTTTTGGATTCTGATTTTTCCTCTTTCTTTGAGTCTGCTTTTGGTCCTTTGTATTCGTGTGTGTACAGGGGCCTGAAGGAGTCAATGAATCCCACGTCTGCTGTCAGGTTTGGCAGGAACCAGAAGTGATGCCTTCCTCCAGTGATGAGCCAGATGATAAGGAAAAGGATGCAGCGAGCTGTGTAAGAGCAAGGGAAATGCTGGGTTTTGTGACAAACACACACAACGTAAAACCATGGTGAAAGAGATGTCCACTACTAACATCCACCCAAGCCAGGGACTGGGTGATGTTGAGGGGAAATCCCTCATTCTGCAACAGCACTGGAACGTCATCCCCATCCCACTAAATATGGATTTTATCTCTGATTTGGCTCTTAATCCCTCTGCTACAGAAATCCAACCGAAGGAACCTCTGAAATCCTGTGAGACCATTCTCACCACGGAATCTGTTTTTGTGAGCAGTTCTGGGGTTGTTTTGCTCTTTTTCGTTTAAACAGGCAGCAGAAGAATCTGCATTTATACGGAAACACCAGCAGGTGACACGAGCCTGGGCTCTTTCCTCCCGCGGCACAAGTGTGACACCCGCTGGCCGGGATGGAAAGGCACACAGGACCGGCCCTGCTGCGGCGAACAACGGCCTGGGCGGTGGGACGGGCACGGGGAAGAGCCGCGCTGTGCCTCTGCCCTTCGGGGCCCCACCTGGCCGACACTCACCGACGGCAAGGAGCAGAATACTGGCGACAAAGCAGCCGGCGCCCACGCTGAGGTAATAAACACCGACACGCATCTCGGCTGGCCAGAGCGGGAACAGGGTGGCGGCTATCACAGCGATCACTGGGCAGCAAGGGGGCAACAGGAGCAGGAGAAGCACATTAGTTTTTCCCAGCATATGTACAGAGGTTCCAGGCTTACTGTTCATTCGGAGTATTGGCTTAGCCTACTGTGAGCTGCAGACAGGATTTCAGGCCTGGAGTGAGACCCTGCCTGGATTCACCATTCCTGGTTTTGTATGGGGCAGAGACACCTGGTTCAGCAGCTCCAAGTGGCCAAGGGAGCCAAGAGAGCAGCTCTGGGAGAGGGCACGAGCCAAAGGGTAAGCAGGGAGTGGATGTAACCAGTGCAGCAGGAACGGCTGGGTGGAGATGATGGTGATCCCAAAGACTCCTCACAGGCCCCAGTGTGTCCCCGAGGGATGACACGGATTCTCTCAAGGTGAGGAGGCTGGAAGGGGTTGGACCAGCAGTGCTGTGGATGGTCGGGTAGCTCACTGATTCAGTTAATATCTACACTAATTTAGATTAAAAAAATGAAATTGGCTGATTGGACTTATCCTACACAAATACAGTTCTAGGGTCAGAAAGGTTCATAACATATTTCGTGTTTTTATATAACCCACATTTGCCCACTGGACACCTCACTGGTTCACTTAGAGCAACATAAATCAACAACTTGTGTCTACTCTGACTTACCAAGTACAAGTCCCATGGCAAAAGTTTTAAAGTGAACAGGGTCATAGATCCACACATACACCTACAACAGAAAGAGTCTGGTTTACAGTCAGAAAACAAGCTCTCTGATAGACATCTCATTTATCCCCTCACCCAAACCTCACTGCCAGGCTGCAGCGCTTGGCGCTGGAGCAGGGCAAAGGGTTGGAGTTCCCAAGAAGGGTAATGGACAGTTGATGTAATCCTGAGGAAAACAATCAGACAGTAGAACTGATGGGGAAATGAAATATTCGGAAAAATCACTGAATCAGGTTTTGGTTTTGTTTTTCATTATTCATCAATGTTGTTCAGCATGAAGCCAAAACCACTTTTGCAAAAAATATAAAAAGTTTCTCAGGTCCACCAAGTGGAAACAAAAAGGCCTGTGAGGTTTGAAGGGAAAAAACCCCAGGCTGAGCACCTGGAACAAAGCACGCAGCCAAAACACCAGCCCACGTGCTGGGCTCAGAGCAGTGTCACTGTCCCTCTGTCCCACAGCCAGTGTTACGTCAGTGCCTACACTTGCAACACTCAGCACCACTGTTTGTGTGAGAACTGTGGGTCATCTCAATCAGAGCTGCTTGACTGTATGAAACAAAAAACTTCCTGGAAAAGTGCAGGATTTCCTGAAGTAGAAAAATGGAGGGTTTTTTCCTTAGAAAGCTGAAGAGTTTGAATCTAAGCTTCTAACTTTAGTTAAAAGAGGCTTCTGACTGCCAGAAACCAGCAACCCTCATTGCAGCAGTGTCAAAATGAACTCCCAAGAGGACACCTGGGATGCAGCAGTGATTGGGTGTGATGCAACAAGTACTGGACATTCTGCTTCTCACAGGGTGCCAGAGCTGACCGTGCTCAGGTGTAGGTGCTGTCAGTCAGCTGTTCTGTGAGCCCAAACCAGCTGGAGATCATGACTGGGCAATAAGACAGCATGTGATATCCTGTGCTTCTAAGTGCAAAATAATGAAGAAAGGGAGGGAAAAAAGCTCTAATGCAAATACACAAGAATTGGCTCCAAATTAGCTAAAAAAAAAAAAAATTCCAGCTCATTGATAAACAAAATAGGAAGTGATGTTAGGACAGGCAGTAAATAGCATGACACTACAAATACTGTGGTGCAGCCCCACTTGGAATGCCAAACTATGCCAGGCACTCCATGTAAAGACAACAGGAAGGCTCAGTTAGGTGTGATGCCACAGGAGGTAGGATGAAACAGAGCAAGTCAGGTGTAAAAGAACTGACTGAGAAGGGTAAAATCAAGATACATAAAGGAAGTATTTTTTTTTCACACAAGTGATTACTACTGTGTATGTTTTATAACCAAAGGAATACAAGAATCCTAGGGGAGATTCCAGTACAGCCATACACAGCACAGTAAAACTTACCCCTTATCCCAAACTTTGGAAGCACAAATGTAACTGTGCACGTTACAGAGCGGGCAAATAATTCTGTGTTGGCATGGCAATGCCTGGGGATAACTTGGGCTGGGGGGGCCTCAGGAGTCTCTGGCCTTCCCTCCTGTCCCAGGCAGGGCCAGCTCTGGGCACAGAGGCTGCAGCACCGCCCTGGGCAGCTCCAGCACCCCGAGGACAAACATTTCACCTCATGACCCCTGACACCTGAATTGCTGGTAAATTAAGTTTTCTTTTAGACTTTTTTAAGTTACTGTCCTACGTTTACTTGTCTCCAACCTCCTTGAAAATATCTAAAAATCTGGTTTCAAGCTCAGCCATCACATTGCTCTTTCCTGGCTATAGCACAGTGACACTGAAAGCTGGAAAGTACCCATAAATCTTACCTCATTTCCATCCAAGAAAACTTGGTCTTCATGTGGCTCAAGTTTAAATTTCCTCTTAGTCTCCTTTTTCTTGGGTGTTCCTGGGGTTTCATCCTGAGGACAAACATGAACGTATTTTAACTATATCTAATAATATATGTATAAATCATTAGATATAAAAAATACACATATATTAATTATTATATATAAAAATTGCAACAAAACCAAGATATTTTGATTTCTAGTATGTTATTATATTTAGTCTGATAACTTTTCACAAACTTAAGATCACATTCACACTTTTTCTTTCAAGTAAAGATGCTTAATTTTCTCCTGCTCTTATTTATTACTAGCCGGGTACTTCAAAAATAAAGGAAAGTTGTAAGGAAAGAGAGCAGGGAACAACACTTCACCATCACTCACTTCCCTAGAATTACTTGGTACTTTGGTGCCATATTTACCACAAAGGCATCCTGACAAAATCATTTTCTGCCCATTTATTCTGTGTCCTCCTCTATCTCTTCCTGGATCTTGTGCTTCCTCTTCCCTGCCTCCCATTTCCTTCTCTTTGCTTATTTTGTTGTGCGAAATTAATTTGGTGATTTTGGTCCTGTGGTGGTGTTCCAGTTCCTACCCACTGGTTTATATAATCCCCTAAATATCTGTTCAATAAATAATGATTAGTTTAAAAATTAACATTACATTTAATAATGCACCTCCCCTGATGACAGTGGATTGGAAGAGCTCCTAACTTCCATTTTGCAGTACTTCAGGACCCGGGTTATCCTACACTGCCTTCTGTGCCACTCTGGCTTCTGCAGATTGTTCTGTTTAAAATTCTTTCATTAGCCATGTGGGTTTCTTCTGAAATCCAAACCTCTGCAGACAGACTATACTCTCACTAAATGTGAGAGGAGTGTCTGAATGGGAGTAACTTTGGAGCACTACCCTACTAACTCTCACTGATTTAAATCACTGCACATACAAGGAAAACCACCTCCACTCATCCAGTTTCTCCTGCAAGTTCCTGACATTTTAATTGAGGAATTCTGTTTTGCTTGTAAAAAATGTAATAAAATATCTCAGGACTGAAAACACGAAAACAAACCAACATGAAAAGTTGTACAGTAACAACAGATTGAACTTGAAAGATCAAGCAAAACCAGGCAGGATGCAGCTCAGCTGGGGAGCTGTCACACACAACATAGCCAGTTACAGGCACCACATACCAAATATTACATGCCAAACATTCCTGTCACCAAACACTGCAAAACTGTTTGTGTTTCACTTGTGCAGCTGTGCTGGTTTTAGATGTTTGGTCACATGCACATGTGTCATTCTACGCTAACTGATGTACAAGGCCTCCCTGCTCCCTGGAGAGAAGCAGGCTGTGATTAACTCAGCCCACACGACAACACAACGAGGCACACAAAGGCCAACTGAAGCCTCTTTTTTGATCCAGATCAAAATAAGAACAATTCCAAAGGTAACAAAAAAAGCAGCACGTTTTGGGGATGAAAACCGGGGGGAAAAAGTAAGTAATATTTTAGAATAACCAACTATACCTCTGAGCCAATGTAATCTTAACAATTGGTAAACGTATTTGTTTACAGGTTTGCTTCTTACAGACAGTTCTTACCTTCTTACACTCCTCTTTTTCACCATCCTTTTTCTTTTCCTTTTCTTTCTCCTTCTTAGTTTTTTCATCTTTGCCACTTTCCTTCTTGCTCTTTTTCTCCTCTTCTTTGCCACTCTCAGCCTTTGCTTTTTCCTTTTCTTTCTTTGTATCCTTGTCAGGTTTCATTTTCATCACTTTCAATGCTCGATGAAAGAACTGTTTTTTCAGGAGTCTTAAAATGAAAAAAATTAAATGATACATTTAAGTGCAGCTGTTATAACAACAATTACACTCAATTATGTTAATTAGACACCATTCTGGATGATCTGTAACAAAATCATGAATAGCATGACTGAAAGGTAGAGGTCACCATCATCTGCTCTATTTCCTGCATACACCAGACCGGATTATCCCATGTCTTGCCTGTTGCTTTGCTTTTTATTTGGTTCATCTGTTCAAAACTGGGTAAAAAATGGACTTTTCTGTCCCTAATGAACAGACAAAATGTAGGAGACGGAAAACTTTTATCTTTGAGGGCTTACTGAATTCCTTGGTAAGTGATGTACAATAAATAAAACTGCTTTCATGGTACATATGCAAGTATTCCATTTGTGTCAGCCACAAACAAACCTTATAGCAAGTATAAATATATATATGGCCAGTGGGGCACCACGATGTCTCAAGGTCATCACCAACCAGTAACATCACAAGGATCACAACCAAACTGCAAAGAGGAAGAGCAGTACAGAATGCTGCTCCTCAGACAGCAGGACAGAGATTTGAGAGCTCTGACTTCAAATACTGGCAATATTCAGGAAAACCATTTGATTCACCTTGCTGCCCCAAGCAGTGCAATGAAAGCCTGAGGTTTTGAGAATGGAGATGATGAAACTACATCGTTTCCACACTCAAACACAGCAATAAAAATACAACCATTATTTTTGCATACAACCACAAAAGCTGTAGGATGCAGGAAGCCCAAGTTACACAGGCTCCCAAGCAGCCACCATATCTTCTCAGCTACAGCCATTAATGACTGGGGAATTAGTCTGGGTCATACCTGTTGCAGTAATCAACTACAGACTCTCGGGTTGTAAATAGAGCCTCTTCTCCTTTCTTTGCCTTTGCCCATTTAGAATCCAGGAGGCAATCCACAGCTTTTGAGGCTAGAGGTAAAAATGGAATTACAAATGCATTAAAATTGACATTTATTTTAACATTTAGTCTACGTTCCTTGAACCGTGCTGACCAGTCAGTTCTGGTGATGTTCCACACCCTTTCAAAACACATTACTCTTGACAACTACACACCTTGAAATCAGAGAGTGAAAAGGTTATTGTGTTTACTCCAGGCCAATGAGATTAATTTTATGGCTTCCTAATGCCCAGATAACCTTTCAGCCCCAAACTGTAAGATCAGCAGTTATCAGATAAAGCACTAATAATAAAACCAAAGCAGCCTCTCCCACCCTCCATCATTAAGAAGAAATCTTAATTATCTGATTAAAAGTGACCCTACCAATAAAATAATCAACTCGGTGACCCATCATGTTGGTTGATTTTGTTGGGCAGTTGAAGCGCAAGTATTTAGCAACAGCCTTCTCCTCCTTGAATGGCTCACCAACTTCCTACAGTGGGAAAAGGCAGAAATTAATACAGTTTTAAACACATGGGAGAATCATTCACTTGGGCTCAAAAATCAGATATTGCAAAGTCCTTGTTATTTCACGGCAATACATAAATAATAAATAACACATAAAGGATGTGAAAATAGGTCAAGGCATTTTTTCACGAGAACTTTCTGTTTATATGAAGCAAAACAGCAGGAGTTTTTAAGTTAGATGATCTGAAGGTACAAGTAAGAACTATCTCTTAACAGCTCTGTAAAAAGAGCAAACTAAAGGAGGATCTAAGAGGAAAGCAGTGGGCACATGGGGAGCTGCTTAAGAAACACGACTGGGATGGAAACAGAGGAATGAGTATGTATGAAATAGCAGCAATGTAGGCACACCGAGAGAACACAGAGCAGCCTGAATTTCACATGAAAAAGAGACCAAGTTGAAAGATTTGACTAGAAAATTTATGTGTGACTGCCCAACTACAAAATGACTTAAACTTCAGAGTACCCTTGAGGAGATTCTTCCAATCTCCAGAGCAGGAACGTAAGTAGGAAGCACAGCAGGATGAAGCACATGAATGTCTAAACAGATGCTCTATGAAAAGGAAGCCCTTAGTCTGCACACATTCACGAATTCTGTGCTTTTACGACCTTGCAGAGGTAGCAGAATTCTGAGATGTGCACGGCAGAAGGATGGAGATGGGCACTTTCAATTACGTAAAATTAAGATCTAATATTTGCAAGCAGGAAAGGAAGAACTTTCTAATATTTCTGCTTCACAAAATTTTATCTGAAAAAAAAATCTGGATGTTAAACTGACTCATGCAAACTTAAAACTCCTTTCTATAAGAGTTCTTTTAATCCGTAAGGTTTAATTCTCCAACACCCCCTGCTACTCGTGGATCAGCAGCTGGGAAACACTGGGACATCTTTCCAGACTGCAGGACCTCTTCTGTACCTGTTCCTCTCATGCTGCCCAAAGAAACAGATCATGTAAGCCAAAAGCCAGATTGGTCATTTACAGGAATAAAAAAAAATCTGAGCCTATTTAAAGACATAATTTTTCTAAAGGTCAATAAACATATACAACCTCCATTACTGCTTTTAAGATGTATAATCATAATATCAGAAGCAGCACGTTCAGTGGAAATGCAAGGTCAAATAGATGTTGTTGCACCAGAATAAAAGCTTCAGATGGTAAGAGTTGTTAATTTTCAACAGTTAGCACAGCTAACTTTCAAAATCAACTGGTTAATGAATATCCTTCTAGAGGCGATTTGTTCCTTTTCCTATCTGAGGCCAATTTTGAAGAGAATGATCCAGACATAAGGTACCCAAATGACCAAGAGACTCTGTAGTTTGCTAGCTCTGAGATTCTTTTAGAAGTCTAAATTCTCCATCTGTAAGCAGAAACACAGTCTCACACTCCCCAGCTGGTTTCACAAACATGTGCCCAAATTAACCCAGATGATCCTGACAGTCCTCACAGGGATTATATTATCTCCTTCTCCATGTTCAATCCTTTTTTTAAAAAAAATTTAAAATCTGTATTAAACATCAGGTAACTTGCAGGAAACTATTCCCTGACAGTGCATGTGTGCACAGAATTTACATTGTTTGTGGTCCTCTTACATGGCCCGGTTGTACCAGTAACTGTAAGTTACCAGCGATGGCACCAGGTGTGACACCAAAACAATTTGGTTTAATAGCAAAACAATGGATGACCCTGTACTATTCTTACCACACGGCACATGGGCTAAGGCACCATGAGACTGGGGACTGCAGGCCGGAACCGGGGGTGAAATAATGCTCTTCTGCTATTTCCTACCAGCAAATTAAATTTGGAACAATTCACAGGGCAAATGTTCTTCGTGGCACACACAGCTAAACAGTCACAGATGATGTGGATATTCACCTCAGTGTTAATTCCTCTGCTAGGGTGGTTTTTCTCCTTCTTCCTAAAATATTTATGATTCTGCTGGGTCATGTGATGGACTACACAGGCCGGGACTGGCACCAGGAGATTTTATTGCTCCTTTCTATGTACTGCTTCATCCTTTCTGTGGGATAGTTTCATAACAAAAAGAGCTTCCCTGTGAGAGAGACTGCCACAGTTTAACCGAGCTCATTCTGAGAAAGTGTCCCCTGCAATTTAATCCCCATTTTTCATCCTATTTTCATCTCTTTGTTTGCAGAGCCAGGCTTCTGTTAAAATATTAAAAGATGACTGACAGAAAATAACATTATATTCCCTCATAAAGTGAAATCAACCAAAGACTGACAAGTTCAGAATCCTGGCCACAACTCTTAAAAGTTGCAGTTCATCCAAACCTTGTATTCAGTTGCAAAAACAGTCCAGACACAGGCACTTTAAGTCTCATTAGGTGTTTACAAAAAGATTATACAAATTAATAAAGGTGTAGTTCTGAAAAAAATACAAAGCTTTAAACCAGGTAACACAGTCTTTAAAAGGACTATGAAAACTTCCTGCTCTTTAAAGTTTGCTTTCATAGGCAAGAGAAAAATTCAGGAAACATTTCAGGTAATCTATTTCTAGGATGTTGAAGATGTCTTAATTAAAATTCCATGATTAAACTGTTTTAAAATAATAAATAGGATAGAGTCAAACTTCCAAATAGTTCTGCTCTAGATTTTGTTTCAGACTATTGCATCTACTTTAGTTTATGTATTGAAAAATGCATGTTGTCACTAGACAGCATGCAAAATTTAGAGATTTCCTGATAACTTGCAAACTCTGGGAGAATGCCATTAAAAATAAAATCAACCCAAACTTCTTACTTGTCTAGACAGAAGAACTCCACCTATAGACAGCAAAAGCAGTGCTCAGCCTGGTGACTTACTAGAAATGCACTGACATTTTAAATTTTGAAGGATAATTCTCAATCACAATTCTGCTCTATATGAATTCATAAAACAACATTGAGATTTTCAAACCCAGGGACCTGTCAGACCCACTGAAGTGGAGGAAAACCCCTAATCAAATTATTTACTATTATCTCCCAAATTAAAGTACAGTACAGTGCATTCTGAACTTCCTTCAATACACTGATGTAGTTCCCAGTTAATCCAAACCCCAACTGGGACGGCAGCACCAGAGGCCTGAACACCTGAACTGAGCTGCTGAAACTGGTGTGCCCATGAGCTTCCTTCTCCCCCTCAGCTCTACCTAAGTAGGAGTTGTTCAGGTTTTCTTACTCCCGGAACACTCAATGGATGACAAAAGGCCAGAGCACATTTCTGGTTTGGAAGTTTCACTCATTTTATTCCCTTTTTGCATCACAGTTGTGAGAAGACAGGTACGACCCAAGACAGGACAATTTCCTTCCACAGCTTTGTAATGTAAACAAGGTTTCTGGAAAATCAGAAGAGAGTAAATATTGAGTGTTACTGACAAGTTATTTCCTGTGCAGACAAATGCATTAGAAGGATTTATGCTCCTTTGTTTTAAAGGGGTCATCAAAGTTCTTTTATTTCAATCAAACGAATATCTAGTTTATTTCTTTGCTTTTACATTTTCAGAACACCATCCCTGACAGCAGACTGCTGAAGCCCAATAGTTTATACAGTTTTCAGATAAGGAAAAGAAGAAATTTAAGCACATTTATCATGTGCAGCCTGTTTTTCAAGCTGAGAGGCAACATCAAAAATGACACGGTGCCAACCCAGGTTCCATTCCACACACTTCTCCTCATGCTGTAGGGACACTGCAGCTGCAATAGTGTTCTGCTCTCTGCAGATGGGCTGAGCAATCACAGCTTGGGCTGAACTGCAGGATTATCTTTTCCCCTTCCCTGCTGTCAGGACCTTAGACTGGATGTTCTGTGGCAGGGGAGTGGGTGCTGCTCATCCATTCTGCTGAGACATTTATGCTTTGTCTAAAGCAAACCAGGGTGCAGAGGACAGAGAGAAGGCACAGAACTGGCACAACTGGGTACGTCGCTGGGTGGGAGTGCGTAGCAGGGAAACAAACACATCAGGGTCTTAGGACTTATTCTTAGGACTCCATCTACATTTTCTTCAGTGAGTAAGAAACATAAAATTGCTGGACTCCTGCACTGATGACCAGTACACTGTGGCAGAGCCATGTGGAGAAACCAGTTCTTCTGGATTACCATGGCCGTGTGCTGGCCACAAAACATTAACTTTTCTTTACAGGAAAAGATTAGCAGATGTTTTTCAGTCCAGTTCGTATCCTAGAAAAACAGAAGTATTTGTTTCTTCATTTTTTCCTTCCAACCATTGCTAACTTTTTTGAGCAAAAGCTGTAAACATACAGAGTTCTAAAACACATCCAAGGAGCAATGTACAGCATGTTGAAGCCAAAACATACCAGCTTCTAACCCCAGGCCAGCTGTTTTGACTTTTTTCCCTTCCACCTCCAAAAATGTAACTCAAAATTTCCAAAAGACTGATTCTTGTTTTAATGACAAGTCAGGTTGCTACTTTTAGTTCCTATTTTTCTACCTTTTTTGCTCCTTTGATCATTGTTTCTTCTTCCTCTACCACCTGATACCACTCAGCTTTCAAAGACGTTATTTAGCCATTCTCCTTTGTTATCATCCCACTCAACTTTACTAGAATTTATGAGAAAATAAGGACAAACAGGCAAGCTGGATTAAACCCTGCATTACTAGGAAGCCATTGCATTATTCTTTCTGCAGATCCTTTCCAGAGTAATTCACACCAAGCTGCAGCACAGGAGCAGCAATGCAGCTGTTGCATTTTCCTTCCAGCAGAGCCCAAATCCTGACAGGACACAACTGTTGGCTACAACAGTTAATCATTAGTAGGTGTCCTTCATCAGGAGAATCTCAGAGCCTGCATCAAGGGAAAAAAGTCAATAAGGAAAGTACCCGCCACTGATGGCACCAGTGCCACCTCAGCCACCAATCTGCAGTGAGACACTGACCCAAGAACTGCCCAAGGGGTGTTTTCTCTGTCCCCAAGGGTGGTATTTACGTGCACTGACATTTCTGGAGTGGAGGAAGCAGCATAAGGTGCGACGCAAATGCTGTTAATCACAACGCAAAGATCAAACCAAAACTTGATGCGGGCAGACTAAAACTGTGCACAGTGGAATCCAGCCAAGGTAATGAAAACTTAATGCCTACTTAACAGTCACACTGCAGAGCTGCCAACACAGTGCCACGTGTTACCCGGCCCAGCGCTTGTCAGAGGAACCAGCTGAAGGTTTTGTGGTTAAGGGAATATTTCAGGACACGTATGGAACTGTATTTTTTTCCAAGACATGAAATAGCTTTGTTGAGGTTGCTGGAATAGCAGCCATTCAAAGCCATCTCCCATCTTTTGAGATGCATGTGTCTAAAATAGAAATATTAAACTAACCATTAAACATACGTTGTTGTTCTGTCAGTAAAGCCCCTTATACACAGCAAGCATTCTTGATTTCAGACATCTGAATCATGTGGGTGCCACAGGGTGAGCAATCTGCATCCTACAGACCAGTCTCCTTTCACCACCACATGTCCGAATTAATCTTCATGTTAATTACAGTTAAATTACCATCAGGAATGACACTCGGAAAATTTTACTTCCAAAATCATTCAAATTTTTGAATGTAAGGTATTTGCAGCTTTCATAACTTTCAGAGGAAGAGTCTAAGCTATGCAACACAGATTGGGCAACATGTCTTTTGATGAAAATGCATTCCATAGAACACATCCTTCCTGTGACTGCTTCCGATGGGAAACACAGAGAGCAGGCTGGACAGAGCTGGTTTTTTGAGACTTTTTTCAAGTCCAGCTCTCTGACCTAACTGCTATGATTTCAGTCTTGATAGCAGGCATAAAATCCTATGAAAATCATTCCAAATGCAGGTTCTGTGCACATGGTATTTGTAACTGAACTCCATCACACCAGCCTCTTTTACCAGCTGCCCCCAAGAGCCCCACTCCTGTCAGGAACTACAGTTCTGCTTAATGACAGTGGGGCGTTCAGGTGTCAGACTTGCTTGCAGTGCAATAAACAATTTCTTTATTAAGGGGCACAGACCACCTTAAATTAAGTACACACTGCTAAAACACTTGAAGCACCTACAAATAAAAATCCCATGCTTCAATTCAAAGGAAGAAACTTGCAGCATTAGCCTGAAAACACGATACCTACACTACAACTATGCCAATAAGGTTCAAAAAGCTTAAAAAACCCAAACCCAAAACCAACTACCAAGAAAAACGTGTTGTTTTATTCACTGACCAAAGAGGAACATCCCTTGGGCATTCAGCAGTATTCTTTGTTCAGGGTCTTGTCTTTCCATTGCTGTTGACATACACTGGGAACCAACCAAAATCCACATTTATCTGCATAATTATATCACAAATTTAGGCCACGACCTTAAGTGTTAACACCCAGATACCCAGACACCTTAAGTGTTAACACCCAGTTATTTAATTACTAACAAATTGGGAAATACTTTTACTGTTAACAGGCTGGAAATTAAGTATGTGTTTATCTGCCTGCAAGACCACAGCCCTGGGTGTTACACAAAACATTAAATCACATTTAAATTGGGTTTGATGAATGCTTTATCGAGCTGTCGTCACACTTGGAAAGGGACAGTCTATAACAATCACGAAAAGAGAATAATTCTGTAATAGTTTACAATAATTCATTGAACGCTGTGATGGATAAGGCTTGTTTAACAAGATTTTGATTAATTACTCTTCGCATTTCTCCCCCCACCTCGGTAATTTGAATTAAAAGGGAGAAAGGAACCATTACAAGTACAGGCAGATATCCATCTTCTTGGGGGAAGGGGAAAGATGAGAAAGGAGAGAAGGCAACCAAGCAGAAGGGCGACATATGAAGTATGCACTGTTGAATGGCTCGGTGATCTCTGCCAATGTTATCTGCTCTCACAGCAGAGCAATAAACACCAAACAAACACTACTGAGGCTCAGTGTTGATAATACGCAACAGCAATAAGCGCTATGGTCACTGACACTGTGACTGTGCCCCGAACACGAATTAGAAGCTCTGTCCGGGTCCCCGCTGGCAGCGCAGACCCGCAGGTGAGTGAGCCCTCCCTCAGCGCACTCACCG
Organism: Sclerurus mexicanus; assembly: GCA_013396755.1. Lineage (NCBI taxonomy): Eukaryota > Metazoa > Chordata > Aves > Passeriformes > Furnariidae > Sclerurus > Sclerurus mexicanus. Next base: position 4,084,549 of record VWZF01013053.1, read on the forward strand.
CTACCTTTGACCACCACCTCAAAGCTGACCAGCTCCACTGGTAGATGCGCCCGTTTGTTTATGTTGTCCAGGCACTAATTTCCTCTCCTCGCCGCATCGTTTCCTGGCTGGGGCACGTTCGCTTTCACGGCGCCTTTCCCGCTGTCCCGCGGGCCGGGCCGGGCCGGGCCGGGTGCAGCTCCCGGGGCCCGGTGCCACAACGAG